>ML281404.1:109869-211980 GCA_005239495.1 Nicotiana undulata | reverse complement strand
CTAAGATGGCTTTTCGCACTCGTTATGGGCATTATGAGTTCTTGGTCATGTCTTTTGGATTGACTAATGCCCCCACTGCTTTCATGGAGTTGATGAATCGGGTATTCAGGCCTTATTTGGACTCGTTCATGATTGTGTTTATAGATGATATCTTGATTTACTCCCGTAGGCGAGGGGAGCATGAGCAGCATCTTCGAGTTGTTCTCCATACTCTGAGAGATCATCAGTTGTACGCCAAGTTATCTAAGTGCGAGTTCTGGTTGAGTTCTGTGGCATTCTTGGGCCACGTTGTATTGGCAGAGGGCATTCAGGTGGATCCGAAGAAGGTTTCAACAGTTAGAGATTGGCCTAGGCCCACTTCAGCCACAGAGATTCAGAGTTTCTTAGGCCTAGCAGGCTATTATCGCCGGTTCGTGGAGGGGTTTTCATCTATAGAAGCCCCGATGACCAAGTTGATGCAGAAGAATGTTCAGTTCAGATGGTCCGAGGAGTGTGAGGCGAGCTTTCAGAAGTTCAAGACAGCATTGACCACAGCACCAGTGTTGGTATTGCCCACAGGTTCAGGTCTGTATACCGTATATTGTGATGCTTCACGGGTTGGTCTTGGTGCGGTATTGATGCAGGAGGGCAAGGTCATAGCCTATGCATCTCGTCAGTTGAAGATCCACGAGAAGAATTATCCAGTTCACGACTTGGAGCTCGCAACCATTGTTCATGCCTTGAAGATTTGGAGGCACTACTTGTATGGGGTACCGTGTGAGGTATTCACTGATCATAAGAGCTTGCAATACTTGTTCAAGCAGAAGGACTTGAATATGAGGCAAAGAAGGTGGTTAGAGTTGCTGAAGGATTATGATATTACTATTCTCTATCATCCCGAAAAGGCTAATGTGGTGGCCGACGCTTTGAGCCGGAAGTCAGTCAGCATGGGTCGTTTGGCCTATTTATCAGTCGGAGAGCGACCTTTGGCTTGGATGTTCAGGCATTAGCCAATCGATTTGTTAGATTGGAGGTTTCTGAGGGTGGCAGTGTTTTGGCCCATACCGTCGCTCGTTCTTCACTACATGATCGTATTCGTGCCAGGTAGTATGACGATCGTCATTTGTGTGATCTTAAAGATGCGGTTCACCACGGACGTGCCAAGCATGTCACAGTTGATGCTGAGGGAGTTTTGAGATTGTAGGGTTGTATATGTGTGCCCGATGTCGATGGCATTCGTTAGTTGATACTTCAGGAGGCCAATAATTCCCGGTATTCTATTCATCCGGGCGCTGAAAAGATGTACCAGGACTTGCGGCAACATTATTGGTGGCGCAGAATGAAGAAGGATATTGTGGCTTATGTAGCTCGGTGCTTGAATTGTCAGCAGGTTAAGTATGAGCACCAGAGACCCGGTGGTTTGATGTAGCAGATTCAGCTTCCTGAGTGGAAGTGGGAGCGTATCACGATGGATTTTGTAGTTGGGCTTCCACGGACTCAAAGGATGGTTGATGCAGTATGGGTAGTTGTGGATAGGCTGACCAAGTCAACACATTTCATTCCTGTGTCAGTTTCATATTCAGCGGAGAAGTTGGCAAAGATCTACATGAGAGATATTGTCAGATTGCATGGTGTGCCCCTATCCATTATATCGGACCGAGGTACCCAGTTTACCTCCCATTTCTGTAGAGTATTCCAGCGAGAGTTGGGCACACAGATCGAGTTGAGCACAACATTTCATCCTCAGACGCACGGACAGTCCGAGCGTACTATTTAGATTTTGGAGGATATGTTGTGAGCTTGTGTCATTGATTTTTGTGGTTCATGGGACCAGTTCTTGCCCCTAGCATAGTTTGCCTACAACAACAATTACCAGTCGAGCATTTAGATGGCTCCGGATGTGGCGTTGTACGGTAGGGGATGTCGGTCTCCAGTTGGATGGTTCGAGCCCGGAGAGGCGAGATTCTTGGGTTCTGAGTTAGTCCAGGATGCCTTGGATAAGGTGAAGATTATTCAGGATAGGCTTCGTACAGCCCAGTCCAGGAAAAAGAGTTATACAGATCGTAGAGTTCGAGATTTGGCTTTCATGGTAGGAGACCAGGTGTTCCTTCGAGTGTCGCCTATGAAGGTCGTGATGAGGTTCGAGAAGAAGGTCAAGTTGAGCCCTAGGTACATTGGTCCATTTGAGATTTTGGACAAGGTAGGAGAGGTGGCCTACAGACTTTCCTTGCCACCGCATTTATCAGCCGTACATCCAGTGTTTCACGTATCTATGCTCCGGAGGTATATTGAAGATCCATATCATGTTCTTGACTTCAGCGGTGTCCACTTGGACATGGATCTGACTTATGAGGAGGAGCCGGTAGCTATATTAGATAGGCAGGTTCGCCAGTTGAGGTTAAGGAGTTATCCTTCGGTTCGTGTTCAGTGGAGAGGTCAGCCTGCCGAGGCAGCTACTTGGGAGTCCGAGTCCGACATGAGGAGTCGTTATCCCTATCTTTTCTCAGACTCAGGTACTTTTCTATGTCTGATCAAGGACGAACGTTTGTTTTAGAGGTGGATATTGTGATGACCCAAAAGGTCATCCTAAGTAAATTCAACTAAATCTGTGTTTCGAGGATCCGAAAGCCTCCGTTAATCTCACCTCGATATGCGTGTGTAGCCCGGGCGTGTAGCCGGGAAGCTTCTATGTGAAAATTTGATGAAAATGGATTTTTATAATAATTAAATGAATAAAGTTGACTTTGGTCAACATTTTTGGTAAACAGACCCGGACCCGTGTTTTGACGGTCCCGGAGGGTCCGTAGGAAAATATGAGACTTGGGCGTATGCCCGGAATCGAATTCCAAGGTCCCAAGCCCGAGAAAAGAATTTTTAAAGAAAATTATTTTCTGAAAATAATAAAGGTTTTTGAAAATGAAGTTTGATGTGAAAACCGGGTTACCAGGATCGTATTATAGTTCCGGATCCCAGAACAGGTTTAATATATGTAAATTGACTTATCTGTTGAATTTGGTGTAAAACGGACTTGAAATGATGTGTTTCGGACCAAAATTGGAAAAGTTAAGCTTTATGAAGTTTTAAGAAAATTCTATGAGTTTTGAGGTTTAATTCCTTGTATTTGATGACATTTTGGTGATTTTAACGCTTGAATAAGTCCGTAGGATGTTTTGGGAGTCGTGTGTGTTTTTGGTTTTGAGACCCGAGGGCTCGGGTGAGTTTCGGGTAGCTAACAAGGTGTGAAAAGAAGGAAAAATCTGGTGTTGGAGTGAAATTCTGGTGACTGGTTTTTAACACTATGTGATCGCATAGGCTGAGTCGCGATCGCATAGTGTAGTAAGGTGGGGGAGGTTCTGCGGCACTATGCGATCGCATAGTTAGTCCCGTGATCGCATAGTGTGTATGCGGTCTGGAGTGGGGGCTAGGGTAGTTGCTCTGCGGTCGCGTAGCCAGTCTGCGATCGCATAAGGTCAAGTCCGCTAGGTCTGCGATCGCATGTCCCCTTCTGCGATCGCATAGGGTCGTCCAACTTCTCTTCTGCGATCGCACCCTTCCTTCTGCGATCGCAGAGGGCAATTTCGTCCAGTGATTTTCTTAAGTCCAAAACAGACCCATTACGGGATTTTTCTTATTTTTCACCCTCTTCTTCTTCCCCACTCCTCCCTTAGGCGATTTGAAGACCTCAATTGCCATAACTCCATAGGTAAGTGATTCCAACTCCATTTTCTTCCATAATCACTAGAATCTAGGCCAAAAATCCAAAAATCCAAAAATCAAAGTACAAATTAGGGATTTTGGGTAGAGTTAGGGCTTATGGGATTTTGGGTAATTCAACCCCAATTTGGGGTCGGATTTCAAAACAAATTATATATTCTAACTCGTGGGGTTATGGGTGATCGGGTTTTGGTCCGAGCCTCGTGTTGGACCAAGCAGGCCCGGGGTCGAATTTTTGAAATTTTGGAAGAATGATAGGAATTTTGTATTTAGGCTATGGGATTGTGTTATTGAGTTATTATTGATATACTTAAGTTAATTATGCCTAGATATTGTCTTTCCGGAGTTGAATTCAAAAGGAAAGGCGGTGTTAGAGGGTTGATTGCTATATTTTGGACCCGACGTAAGTGTCTTGCCTAACTTTGGTGAGGGAATAGGTATTGTATGCTATGTGCTAAGTGTTCATCATGTTCAATGCATAGGTAAGGTGACAAATTGTGTGTCAAGCATGCCCGTGAGTCTAATTTTGATGAAGATCTTGTATTACTTCCATGTTCGTTATATTATGAACTTGTCTCTAATCGGAAGACGTTATTGTTGGAAATCTTGGTTAATGAACCTATGATGTATTGGTTTGATTGAAAATCCACATGTTAAGGATATATTTGAATTGATTGGTTATAGCTGAGACCCTTGCCGGGCAATTGATTTGATATTGATTGATGATTTTCCCCTTGCCGGGTGATATTGAAATGTATTTCCACTATGTTGTACTCCTTGCCCTTATATCTGTCATTGGTTTGTGAGGAAGAGCGTAAAGCATGAAGGGTGATGCCGTGCCATGATATTTGATTACATTGCATAGTGAGGAAGAGTGTAAAGCACGAAGGGTGATGCCGTGCCATGATATTTGATTACATTGCATAGTGAGGAAGAGTGTAAAGCACGAAGGGTGATGCCGTGCCATGATATTTGATTACATTGCATAGTGAGGAAGAGTGTAAAGCACGAAGGGTGATGCCGTGCCATGATTCACATTGATTTTAAGCACGAAGGTTAATGCCGTGCCATGATTTACGTTGAATATAATCACGAAGGTTAATGTCGTGCCATGATTTATATTGCCTTACATTGTACATTGCATTGTGAGGAAGAGAGTAAAAGCACGAAGGGTGATGCCGTGCCATGATATTTGATTACAGTGCATTGTGAGGAAGAGAGTAAAAGCACGAAGGGTGATGCCGTGCCATTATTCACATTTTTGGTATTTATACTTGTTTCGTTAGTTATTGTGTTAAATTACCTCCTTTGTTTACTTCTATATGTCAGTTTAACTGCTCCATTTCACTTGTTCCCCTTTACTGCACCCGTATCCCATACTTGTCTGCCTATCTTTTGCCTTGTTTTTCCATGCTTGAGTTGTAAAATAGGACAGGTTAACGTTGTTGCTAAGTCTAGCCTCGTCACTACTTCGGCCGAGGTTAGGCTCGGCAATTACTCAGTACATGGGGTCGGTTGTACTGATGCTACACTACAATTCTTAATGTTGCACAGACCCAGCATCCCGACCCAGTGGACCGCATTGAGGGAGTCACCTTCAATCCACTCAGAGATTCAAGGTATACCCGCTGGCGTTCGTGGGCCTTGGCGTCTCTCCTGCCTTTGGATTCCTTATTGTCTTATCATTTTCCCCAGTTTCGAGACAACGATGTATTTCTTTTCAGACTATGTATTTAGCTCTCTGTTTAGACAGTTCGTGAGTTGTGACACCTCGATTTTGGGTTTATGCGACGTTATGTATTTTACCATTTCACTTTGCATTTTCGAATTCCTATTACATTTCTGCTGTTAAAATTCTAAAGTGTTTCGTTATTTCTGTTAAGACTTTTAAAGGTATTTTCTTTACTACCGCTGAATTGGATTGCAAATGTTAGATTACTTGTGCACGTTGGCTTGTGTAGAGGCTTCAACGTTAGACGCAGTCACGGCCTGAAGGGTGGGATTTAGGGTCGTGACAGAGGTTGAGTTATAACGTTAAGTGAGGGGTGATCGATGAAGGAATAACAATATAGGAGGCCTCGTGGATGACATTTAATGGTAAATAATGAGCAGTGAATGAAGAATAATTAATGAACACAATAAATGGAAAGCAATAAATCTGTAGAACAGTTGTTGAGCACGTTTAGGCAAGAAAGTAGAGAATGTTCTTGTTGTATTGAATATTCATGTGTGTTACAAAATGACAAGGGTCCCCTTTATATAGGAGGGGGGAATATCAACATAGTACATATATAATTATTACAAAGAAATGCTATTGGTACAACTATATAATGGTCCGGTACGGACTCGTAATATTTCTTCAGCCCTTGTCAGCTTTAACCACGTGCTCTTGGGAGTTTACCGCCTTTCCATGACGGTCTGCAATTTTTATCGTGTCTCGAGGTATGTCAATGCTTCTATATACTTCCTCGATGGATGCGCCTCATGGTCGATCTTCGAATTTTGCTCCGATAAAATTGAGGCCGGGTTTGGAACGCCGTAGAAACATCAAAATCGGCCTTCCTCGATTTTGACCGTATACAGATAGTCCCTGCATTTCTTGGAATGAAAAGACAAGAGATTATTTGAATTCTCCAACTAGTCAATGCCTCTATCAATACGTCAGTTATGCCATGTTAACCGATTGATGTGACAAAAGAGATGCTCAAAGTTCACGTTCGCACATCTCTTGAGAAGTTTTGAATTGATTACGGCAGTTGGTTGTCTTTTGTCTTTCCCCAACGCGCACGACTGGACCCTATAAATACTCCTTCCTTCGCCCCTTATTTTTCATCACATCTTCAAATCTTCATAAATCTCTTCTTACTTCTTTCTTGTGTTATTCTCCCAATCAACTTTCTCTTTTCCTCTGAAATCTTTCATCAAGAATGGCGAAGACCTCTAAAACTATTCCCTAAGATGATAAAGCTTCTTCATCTTCAGGCTCATCTAAGAACAAGACCATAGTCCCTAAACGTCTCGAGGAGTGCATCCCCGGACCCTATGAAACATCCTCCATTTTCAAGGTTGACAAGCCTTCTTCAAAATCGGTGCGGTGCGAACCCCTGTCCCGATATGTTAGCTTGATAACCGACACCGGGAAGGTGAAAGATGATTTCCGCTGGGGAAAGGCGGTGCAGTTGGAGATTCCCTCTCGGGAGGAAGATATAATGACACATAAAATCGGCTTCCTCAGTGTATACACCTATCTATTTACCCTAGGCCCAGTGGATCCATCCTTGCCATCGATAGACCCGTGATCCTTAATTTTTGCAGGCAGTATCGAGTGACACTCGACCAAATCCATCCATCATTTTGGCACATTGTTTATATGATTAGGCACTTCGCAAACATGGTTGAGGGAATGCCTTTTACCCTCGACCATCTGATTAGAATGTACAGTCCACGACTTTATCGGGGCAGTCTGATTAAGCTCCAACATTAGGCCTCGAAGGTTCTTTTTACTTGCACCGACGAAGACAAGGACAAAGGGTGGATGAGATGCTTTGTCCGAGTTAGGACCTCAAATCTAATTCCCGCTGAAAGGATGCCATTCCCTGAGGAATGGAGTATGAATCATAAGTGAATATGTCAGTTAAGTATTCTCTCTTTATTTGGAACATCTTCCCCTTGAACTAACTCCCTTGGATGATGCAACTGTTGTTTGGTACCCTGACACGGTTAAGGATCTCTCGAGCTGCGTTTGCCAGCTTGATTTGACCTGCCCGGATGCTGAGCGCGTATGGCGCGACCTGGCCAGGGGCTGATGGGAAGCTAAAAATCATGGTGAGCCCTTTACTCCTGCCGTACTTGAGCTCTTTAAAAGAGATATCCCCCGAATATATTCTTACTTATTATGTTTATGTTTTGTGCTTGTGCAGGTATAAGAGAGGCCTCTTTGATGAGAGAAGCACCGCCTGGGGAAGTAGATACCCCAAAACCCAATAATTAGAAGAAGAGAAAAAGGAAATCGCTGGCTGAGTCCTCAAACACAAAGAAGGCTAAAGTGCAGAATCCTAAGGCCGACTCAGCAGCCTTAACTCCGGAAGTAGCAAAGAGCCCCCGAGCCGAGGGCGAAGAGAAAAATGACTCCCTGCTATTGCCCGGGGGAAGTGGAGGCATAGCTGCTTCGAATCTTGCTGAGCCGATGGCTGTTGAGCCGAGGCCTTCTAAATAAGAAGTCGATGATGTTGTCCCACCTCGGGATGAAGAGGATCTCGAGGGTAGGTCGGATGATGTCCCTGAGCCGGTTGATGGACAAAGTATTCCCCAAGCCAAGGGGCACTCGGTAGATGAGCTCGGAGAGCCCAGTCCTGAAGCTCCTCGGAGGCAAGAGAAGGCTTCGATCGATCCATCCAGGGTTATTGATGTAAGTTATTCTCCACCGGGTCCGACATTCTCTCTGAAAGAGATACGAGACGCCCATAATATAGAGTCTTCCGATGCAGGGGCATCCCTCGGGAAAAAGGATAGGTTTTAAGGACTCTTCACTCGGGTCAAGGAAAACCCCGAACTTAACGCCTCGCTCATGTTCGAGGAAGCCAAGAGGCTCTACAAATAGGTAATCTTTCGTCGAATATGCTCTGAGCTCCGATCTTTATCTTCCTAATTTTTTTCTTTCACGCTTTCAAGCTATAAGGCTTTACAATTAGGCCTTTGCCAAGTCCCAAGCCAAGTTGACTTACTATGATGAAGAGTTTAGGAGGCTCTCATCATAGGCTGACGAGCTCAAAGCTCTTTTTTCCAAAAAAGAGGAAGAACTTCATGACCTCCGGGCTCGTTTGGAGATGGTGTCTCGAGAGCGGACTGATCTTGCTGAGCAGGTTATATAACCTCTGTATCTTTTTATTTACGTGCTTGTATGACTTTAGCATTTAACACCTTTGGGTTGATTTTTGCAGCTTGAGAAGAAAGATGCCCTGATGAGGGAGGAGCTCCGAGCTAGGGATATTGAGATTCTCGTACTTAAGCAGCGTGTGAAAGAGATAGCCTCCAAGAGAGATACCTTCTAGAGGAAATTGACCTCGGTTGAGCATCATCTTCAGGATGCAAGAGCGGAGAATAGTAAGTATAAGGATCTCCATGCTGAAGCGGTCTCCGTGCTATCTACGGCCAAGGTTGAAGCCGATGCGCTCATATCCTCGTACAAAGAGGATGCTGCTGCTGCAAATTCTCAATCCAGGAAGGTATCTGAGGAGACCGAGCTTGAATTCACCCGAGCTCTGGAGCATTCCCGATTAAGGTCTCGGAGGCAGGCTCTCGAGGATGTACATGCGGGGGGCATCGATTTGTCTACTGAGATCGAGAGGGTGAAGGTCCTGGAGGAAGAATCGACAACTCTGCTCTCTTCCAATGATGGTTCAACTAGTGATTCGGCCAGCGGCTCGGAGGATGATGGAGATAAAGGTGAAGTCCCCTAGGGGGAGGAGGCTGTTGAAGCTCTAGGGGGCGAGGGCCAAGCCGGTGAAGGTACAACCCCGGCGGTAGATTAGGTTTCCATTTGTTCCTTTTTTGTGTAAGGGCTCTAGGCATGAGCCTTGTAAATATGCCTCTGTGAACCTTTATTATATATATATATATATATAAGGATCTTTGTTTATCGTCATTTCTTGTCTTTCCTACGCTTTTTTGGAGTAGACTTTGATGCTAGTTGATAATTAGTCCGAAATGTTGGACTTCAAAAAATAAAAACCATTAGGTTTTTTAGATCGTCCCAGAGGCTCTTTGGATCGGACCTTAGGCTCTTTAGGTTGGCCCTTGGACTCAGATGTGTTATACTTCAATACCACACAAGAGGGGGGGGGGGTGATTTGTGTGGTGTCCAATTTTCGAGTGCTTCTTTATAGAAGAACTTGGTTCTTCTGGGTGTTCCAACTTCTACTGTTTGCGGAAAAGTAATTACAAAATTAAAGAACACATCAATTTTACGTGAAAAATACCTGGCTCAAAAGGTGAAAAAAAAACCACGACCTACTTCCTAGTAGGATTTTCCCAAACTCTTCACTATGACAATGAGCCAAACAACATTTACAAAATAAACTCTTTTGTAAACCTAAGGACTAACTATAATCCTTTTGTAGCAATCAGCCTCTAGCTAATTGCGACAACTTCAAGTTAACTCTAACTTGAACAATGTGTACCTATTACAATTTACTTCTAGATAAAGCTGAAAGATATAATATTAAATCACCTACTACAACCAACTAGACTCAAAAGACAAACAGATGGAACTGGTTCTTCTAGCTGGTCAGTAGCCTTTGTGTCGAACAAGGATTCTGCTTGCAAAATAGCTCTGGGAATTTTTCTTTCAATTCTTGTTTCACTTCTGTCTTTGTGCGTAAAATCTTCAGCAGGAATGCTTCAGCACATTATAGAGTCAGTCGTTGAGATATGTTGTTCAATTCTAATGAAACTCTTCCTTGGTGGAAGAATTTGTATTTATCTCAACTTCCTCCTTTTGTTTCTGTCCTCGCTGAACTCGAACTCTAACCTCTTATCAATTTGCAACCTTTTTGCTTTAGGAGACAACCTCTTAGTTCATGGATAATTCACAATCATGTTTATCTCCTGTGCATAGACGGTTCTTGTGCCAATGGGTCTGTTCAAGTATGTTTGCCCTGATGGACCTGGTTCAACTGGGTAGACATTTGTCAATCTTCAAAACCATGCAGTGAATTGGTTCAACAAATTCTCCCTTTTTGATGATGAAAAACTTTGTGCTTAACCCTGTACAATCTTCAAACACTTTGTAAAGTTTTAAGCATTTATCATAGAGAGACTAGGTGCATTAGGTTATAAATATCACAATTCTTTGAAATGTTGAAAAGCACTATATTCCCCCTTTTGGCATCATCGAAAAGTTGCAAAATGATAAACTTACCAGGGTTATTAAAAATTACTCATGGCCATTGAGGCAACTGCAGGTGCAAAGTATGATTAATTATCATAAGAAACCAATAAAATGTAAGCTAAGTAAGAAACTGAGATAAAGTCAATAACTAACAAAGGAAGAATTCATTGATTAGATAGCAACGAAACATCATACACAAAAAGAACTAAAACAGTCACAACCATGAGCAAGAAGACAAAAAAAAAAAAAAAAAAAAAAAAAAAAAAAAGAACAAATCCCGAACTGGGCATTGAGAGGGGTTTATGGTGGCACTGAACTCCTAAGGTTGGGAAGGGGCAGATGAGGTTGGGGTTTTGGCTTTAAGAAGAGAAAGCATTTGTTGAAGAACACCTTCATTCTTCTTTTTCTCTTTGTCTAATTCAACACTGAGAGCATCCCTCTCAGCTTCAACCTCAATAAGGCGAGATTTCAATCGAAGGATCTCAGCATCCTTTATCTCACCTTCCTGCACCAAAGACCTGACTTTGCTATTAACAGGCTGCTTCCTAGATGAACCAGGTTCATCCTCCGGAACATTTACATTGTAGTCACAAGTCAGCAAAGTATTCTTCCCAAAGAAATCCTTAGCAGTAGCCATCTCAGCTTTCTTCAGCGGAACCTCAAAATGGGCAAGCACAACAGTCAGAATAAATCCATATGGTATGACATGTGCCTTGGCCACATCCACAACTCTGTCCAAGAGTTGGATGATGAAAGCCGACCAATTTATCTACTTACCCCTATACAAGCATTCCATAAGCGTTAAGTCCATGTAGCTGGCAATGTGCCTACGCTTTTGTCTTGGTAGCAGGAACTTGATCACAAACTCGAAGAAATACTTGTGCTGGGGCTTCATTTCACTCTTATACACTGGCCTGGGCTCTGGTTCCTCCTGATTTTCATAAAAAAATCTTGTAATATTCATAGTAGAGGACATCCCATCGAGACTAGGCCATCTTTGCCTTGTGTAATCCTCGTAGCCCTCAGTAGGGATTTGCAGATTCTCTCCCAGCTCATTCGCATCAAACGTGATCTGAACCCCTTTAACTGTGGAAGTTGCCCTGCCATCCTTGATAATTGCGTTGGCCATAAACTCCACAAACTCATTCCTTGCCAGCCTACCTTCAAGGTGAAGAACCATGTCCTTCCACCCTTGCACCTCCAGAGCATTCATCAGGAAGACCATCCCTAATTCCTCAAGATCTCTCATCAGCTTTCCCTTAAGAATAGTACGCTTGCCAAACATGGTTAATTTGTCAGATTGCTCACCAGACACCTCCTCCTCTCCTCCACTTCATTCTTCTTCTTCTTCTTTAACAACCTTTATTTCTTGGCCTTAGACCTGGTCCTTTTTGCTATTGTTGAGGGTGTGGTAGACACAGAAGCTGACTTCTTGGAAGAAACCTTAGCCATCTTAGGTTTAGGTGTCTCTACCACAACTGGAGCAGGATGCTCCTTATGATGGACCAGGTTCATCGCATCATCATCAATAGTAACAGCCTCAATAAGCTCTCCAATCTTTGCCTTTCCCTTGACAGCCTTCTTCTTTTTGCTCTCTCTCAGAGCCCTTTCCAACTCTTCTTCTCCTTGTCGAACAACACTTCTAGTAGCACGAAACTTTGGAGCAGGAGCATCAGCACATACCAGATCTTTCATTTTCTTTGGTGGAACTGGGTTAGTAGCCTTCTTTGACTTTGGAGTTCTTTTCTTATTGGGATTGTAGGACTCCCTCAATTTCCTCAGCATCTCAGCCAACGTCTCCTCAATAGATGAACCAGGTTCATCTACTGACTTTTGAAGGCTCTCCAGACCTGCTGCTGCCTTCTCAGAAATGCTTCCCCCTAAATCTGTGACTCCTTCATCAATTAGAGGAGCGGTGCCACAAATAGCCAAAGTGGCACTCTCCTCCCCAGATCCCCTTACAAAGATCCCTTCGCCCTCTCCCTCAAGATTTTTATTTTTCCCCAGTTTTCTCTGCCTATCCGGCACTTCTACATCAACAATTGACCCAACCAAAACAAACTGTTTTCAGAAGTAGTTGTTGCAGACCCAACTTCAAGATTACCTTGCTCAGTATAAGATGAACCAAGTGCTTCATCCTCATTAGCGGATTTAAAGGATTCACTGGAGGATTCAGAATCTTGGACCTTTCTAGCTTGAAGTATTTCTTCCAAGAATTTGGCACGAGAACCAGAAGCAACAGATTTCCTGGACAAAACTTTCACTCTACGTGCCCTGGGGGCTGGAGTAGGGTTAGGTGTAAGTTCAAGAGCTGCAGGGTTTTGGGGGGTTGAAGATCTGGCTAGAGAATGTGAACTGTATACTGATGGAGAATTAGTACTAGAATCACCGTCCTCATAATCATGGGTGGAGAAAGAAGATGAAACAGCTGGTTGTGAAGACATTTTTATGAGCGTTTAGGGAGAGATGAACGGTGATCAGATTTTGATATGAGATGGAAGATGAACTTGATTCGACGGTTATGTTATGAAGAGGGGAGGTAATGATGGCCTTTTAAAGATGTGGCTATTAAGTGTACAACAGGCAGAATATTTAATCAAGTGGGAGTCTAATCGATGTAGGAGTGTCATTGATTAGACTGTTATTAACCCCTAAATCTAGGCGAATTAAGATATGATGGGACTCCTTGAAACTGGTTTATTTTAGGATAAGTATTGAGAATTTGAATTGAACCAAATATAGATAGAGTCCTGCTCAGGTGTGACTATAATTATTTCAATAAGTGTATGGAGATGAGCACGTACCTTGTCAGTCAGATGAACCAGCAGCAATGAACCAGGTTCATCGTGTTAAAATCTTTAATTTGCCTAAGTTTACAAACATAGAAAAACATCATTAGTAACCAGGGCTTCATATTAATACATGGAAAGAGAGTATGGCAATAAAGTCATGTTACTGAGCAATGATTAGTCTGGTTAATTATCTATTTTGGTGTTTCGAGCCAATTTTTTTTTCATTTTTGTTTTTCAATTAGGTGATCTTAATCATCCCTAATTCAAGCTGGTTTCTCTCAAAATGCTCCCTACTCAGTTCTTTAGTAAAGATATCTGCAATTTGTTTGTCAGTAGCACAAAATTCGATTGAGATCATTCAATTTTCATAGTTATCCCTAAGGAAGTGGTGTCTAACATCTTTGTGCTTGGTTCTTTTATGATTAACCAGGTTCTTTGTCATACTAATTGCACTAGTGTTGTCACAGAAAATAGGAATGCATCCAACATCTATACCAAAATCCATGAGTTGTTGCTTGATCCATAGCAACTGAGCACATCATGAGGCTGCAACCACATATTCAGCCTCAGCAGTAGACAAGGCTACTGAGTTTTGTTTCTTGGTGGCCCAAGACAAGGCAGGAGCCAAAAAAGTGAGCCATGCCTGAAGTACTTTTCCTGTCAACCAGGAAACCTGCATAATCAGCCTCAGCATATCCTGCAAGGTCGAAATTACTACCTTTAGGATACCAAATGCATAAATCACTAGTGCCTTTTAGATATCTCAAAATTCTCTTCACTACAGTTAGGTGGGACTCCTTTGGATTTGCCTGAAACCTAGCACACAGTCCTACACTGAACACAATATGAGGTCTGCTGGCAGTGAGATATAATAGAGACCCAATCATCCCTCTGTATATCTTCTGATCAACGAATGAACCAGGTTCATCAACATCTAATTTTGTGGCTGTGGCTATGGGGGTGTCTATTTCCTTTGAGTCTTCCATTTTAAATTTCTTGAGCAATTCTTTCACATACTTTTGTTGATGGATCATTGTTCCATTTGAGTTTTGCTTGATTTGCAAGCCTAAGAAGAAGTTTAGCTCACCCATCATACTCATCTCAAACTCATTCCCCATAAGTATAGCAAATTCGTTACTCAATTTTTCAGATGTTGCCCCAAATATGATATCATCCACGTATATTTGCACAATGAGGAGATCCTTACCTTTTTCCTTTAAGAACAAGGTACTGTCAATTTTTCCTCGTTTGTACCCATGTTCTAGCAGGAACTTTGATAGTCTCTCGTACCATGCTCTAGGTGCTTGTTTGAGACCATAAAGAGCTTTGTCAAGTTTGTATACATGGTCAGGTGACTCCTTGCTTTCAAAACATGGAGGTTGTTTGACAAATACATCTTCCTTCAGATAGCCATTGAGGAAGGCACTCTTAACATCCATATGATGGAGAGTGAATTCCATGTGTGCAACAAATACTATAAGAAGTCTGATTTCCTCCAGTCTTGCTACAGGGGCAAAGGTCTCATCATAGTCAATTCCCTCTTCTTGACTATATCCTTGGACAACCAGTCTAGCCTTGTTTCTTGTAACAGTTCCATCCTCATCGAGCTTGTTCCTGAAGACCCACTTTGTGCCAATCACTGATCTGTCAAGTGGTCTGGGTACCAAGTGCCGTACTTGACTTCTTTTAAATTGATTCAGCTCTTCTTGCTTGGCATTTACCCAATCAGCATCCTGTAGGGCTTCACCAATGTTCTTTGGTTCAATCAAGGATAGAAAGGCGTCAAACGCACACGAATTTTTCAAGGAGGATCTTTTTTTTATTCCAGATGTCAAATCTGTTATGATGTTCTCAAGAGGGTGAGAGCTCTGATATCTATGTGGTTTGAGCACCAACTATTCACTTCTAGATAGTTCCATGGTGTCTTGTTGTTGTGGAACAGGATCAGGGCCAAGGTTTACATGTTGAGTTCCCCCTGTCATGTTGGTTGGGGTAGTTGGACCTGGTCCATCACATGTTCCATCTTCCATATTTGCTTTAATGTGTTCACTGATTCTCACCAGTCCAAGCTCCTCATCTTCTGGTTCATGTCTCTCAGAAAGAGTATTAGTTTTATCAAAGACAACATGCACACTCTCTTCTACACACATAGTTATTTTATTATACACTTTATATGCTTTGCTATGTGATGAATATCCTAAGAGTACTCCCTCATCACTTCTGGGATCAAATTTACCTAGGGAATCTTTGCCATTATTGTGCACAAAGCACTTACTCCGAAAGCCCTAAGGTGGGATATGTTGGGCTTTCTCCCTTTAAGTAATTCATAAGGAGTTTTCTCTACTAGTGGCCTATTCATGCATCTATTTATTATGTAGCATGCCGTGTTTATTGCTTCTGCCCAGAAGCTGTATGGTAGTTTGCTAGAAAGAAGCATGGTTCTTTCCATGTCTTCAAGAGTTCTATTCAACAACCCCATTTTGCTGTGGCGTTCTAGGGGCAGAAAAGTTGTGATTGATACCATGTTCATCACAGAACTCAGTAAACTTTGCATTCTCAAATTCAGTACCATTATCAGATCTTATGGATGCTAGTTGATTTCCTAACTGATTTTGCGTTTTTATGACAAATGAAGTGAACATATCAAAAGCTTCATCTTTAGATGTCAGAAATAAGGTCCAAGTGAACCTTGAATAGTTATCAACTAGCACCATTACATATTTTTTACAACCTCTGCTCAGAGTTCTCATAGGACCACATAGGTCCATATGAACCAGTTCCAACGTCCTGGTGGTACTGACCATTTTTTACTTTTTAATAAGGATATTACCTGCTTCCCCCTTGCACATGCCTCACAAACTTTGTCTTCCTTAAACTTAATGTTAGGAAGCCCTACCACTAAGTCCTTGGAGACTAGTTTGTTAAGCTGATTCAGACTCGCGTGACCAAGTCTTTTGTGCCAAAGGAGGGGATCACTGTCCAACACACTTAAGCAAGTGAGTTCATTTTCAGACAATGTGGACAAGTCTATGACATAGATGTTATTCATTCTTTTTCCCTGCAAAACAACCTTGTCAGTAAGCAGGTTGATCACAAAACATTTTGTGGAAGTAAAAGCAACAAGGTTACCTCTGTCACACAATTGTGACACACTGATCAGGCTATATTTCAAGCCATCTATCAAGTACACATTCTCAATGGAACGTGTGTCATCCTTACCTACCTTACCAACCCCAATAATTTCACCTTTCTTTCCATTTCCAAAGGAGACATTTCCTCCTTTGAGGTTTTCAAGTGAAAGGAACTGTTCCTTGTTCCCTGTCATATGTTTTGAGCAGCCACTGTCCAAATACCAAATTTGGCTGCTTCCTCTCACTTGAGCCTACAAAAAGAAATCAGGGGTTAGTTCTAAGAACCCAAACTAGTTTGGGTCCTTTTCTATGAGAGAATGGATGAATCAAGTTTTTTTTGGCCCAATTTGGTAGCCAGTTTGTCTTTTTAACAAAACTCTCATTTCTTCGACTGTCCTGCTCTTTTGCAGTACACTCAATTTTGTAGTGGCCAATCTTACCACAATCGGTGCAGATTTTATTCTCAGGGAGAGTAAGATACTTGATTTTGGGATCCCACTTGGGCAATTGACTCCCAAAGGCAAGCCCTCTCCGGGTTCTACTATGATTCTCTTGAAGCCATGTCAAGGCAGCAGAGGATTTATTCCATTTACAAGTTCGATATAACTCATGTTTGACTTTACCAAGTTCTTCCTTAAGTGTCCTTATCTGTTCATCCTTGGCATACATCTTATCTTTTAGTTTTCCCACATTTTCTTCTAACATGATATGAGAATGATCAACAATCTTTTTACTGGATCCTAGCTTTAATTTTAAGTTTTCAGATTTTAGCTCTAGAATCTCAGTTTTAAGTGGATGAACCTGGTTCATCAGGGCAGTGTTTTTCTTTTCAGATTCACTTACTCGGATTTCCAGGTTTATGCATTTTTCCTTTAGAATTGCACATTCTTTAGAGAGTTGTTCTTTCTCTTTGGTTGTTTCTTCAGAATCATCCATAAAATCAAGTAGCAACTCAGAGAGTTTTTCTTTAGATAGGAACTTTATTTTGTTTTTAAGATGAGAGATACTTACCTCTGGTTCTTCATATGATTCCTCATCAGATTCTCCAATTGCCATGAGCGCCTGATCTTCATACTCACCATCTTTTGATTCTTTATCTGAACTTTCCCCCCAAGCAGCAACCATAGCTTTTGTTGTGGTTTTCTTGGGTTGGACTAGTTCCTTCTTCCTGTTCCTTCTTTCAAATGTCTCCTTTTTCCATTCCACTTCCCACTGAGGACAATTCTTGATAAGGTGGTAAGTCTTTCCACACTTGTAGCATCCCTCGTTGGTTGGCCTTTCTGGAGCTTTTGCTTTGTTGTAGTTTCCTCCTCTAGAGATGCCCTTCTTCCTTATGAGGAAGTTTCTGAATTCTTTGGTAATCATGGCCATCTCATCTTCCTCCAGATCTGCTCCCTCAGTGATCCTCAGTGCTAGACTCCTCTCCTTCTTTGGAGCATCCATTTTCATTGTCTGCCTTCTGAGTTCATAAGTAGTAAGGTTTCCAGTTAGCTCGTCCAATATGAGGGTTGCCATATTTTTGGATTCCTGGATAGCAGTGATTTTACTTTCCCAGGAAATTGGTAAGACCCTTGTCAGGATCTTCTCTACCCTGTCCTCTTCAAGAATGACTCTACCAAGAGACTTAAGTTCATTTGTCAAAGTTGTGAACCTTGTGTACATCTCTTGGATTGTCTCTCCTTCTTTCATAGTGAAGTTTTCATACTGAGATTATAGTAGAGTACCTCTTGATCTTTTCACTTGAGGTGTTCCTTCATGGGCTACTTGCAAGGTATCTCAGATTTCTTTGGTAGTGGTGCAACTTTAGATCCTGCTGTACTCGTCTAGACCTAGTCCACATACTAGCCACTTTTTGGCCTTAGCATTCTTCTCCCATTTCTTCAGATCCTCAGCAGTACAATCAACTCTAGTTTTTGGTACATCTACACCTTCAGCAGTCTTCTTCACGGTGGCTAGAGGACCATCAATGACTATGTCCCAGAGTTCATAGTCTTCTCCAATCAGGTGGTCCTTCATCCTGTTCTTCCACCAGGAGTAATACTGGCCATTGAAGAGTGGTGGCCTTGTAGTTGATTGACCCTCCCAATTTCCAGGTGGTGCACTCATTATGATCTTTTCCAAGGTGTTAGCCTTTTTAAGGATAACCTTCTCTGATACCAATTTATGTGTTATACTTCAATACCACACAAGAGGGGGGGGGGGGGTCATATGGGTGGTGTCCAATTTTCGAGTGCTGTCTTTACAGAAGAACCTGGTTCTTCTTGGTGTTCAAACTTCTACTGTTTGTGAAAAAGTAATTGCAAAATTAAAGAACACATCAATTTTACGTGGAAAACACCTGGCTCAAAAGGTGAAAAAAAACCACGATCTACTTCCCAGTAGGATTTTCCCAAACTCTTCACTATAATAATGAGCCAAACAGCATTTACAAATAAACTTTTTTGTAAACCTAAGGACTAACTCTAATCCTTTTGTAGCAATCTAGCCTCTAGCTAATTGCGACAACTTCAAGTTAACTCTAACTTGAACATTGTGTACCTATTATAATTTGCTTCTAGATAAAGCTGAAAGATACAATATTAAATCTCCTACTACAACCAACTAGACTCAAAAGACAAACAGATGGAACTGGTTCTTCTAGCTGGTCAGTAGCCTTTGTGTCGCACAAGGGTTCTGCTTGCAAAATAGCTCTGGGAATTTTGCTTTCAATTCTTGTTTCACTTCTGTCTTTGTGCGTTAAATCTTCAGCAGGAATGCTTCAGCACTTTATAGAGTCAGTCGTTGAGATATGTTGTTCAATTCTAATGCAACTCTTCCTTGGTGGAAGAATTTGTATTTATCTCAACTTCCTCCTTTTGTTTCTGTCCTCGCTGAACTCGAACTCTAACCTCTTATCAGTTTGCAACCTTTTCTCTTTAGGAGACAACCTCTTAGTTCATGGATAATTCACAATCATGTTTATCTCCTGTGCATAGACAGTTCTTGTTCCAATGGGTCTGTTCAAGTATGTTTTCCCTGATGGACCTGGTTCAACTGGGTAGACACTGGTCAATCTTCAAAACCATGCAGTGACTTGGTTCAACAGACTCTTTAGGCTGGCCCTTAGGCTCTTCCGCATTGGCCCTTAGGATCTTTTTAAATCGGCCCTGAGGCTCTTTTGGCTCTTACGGATTGGCCCTGAGGTTCTTTTTAGATTGGGTCTATGCGACGACGATAAATGAGCTCCTCGGGAGGTTCGCTGAAAGCCTGAAGTTTCAAAGCCTTTTCAAGGAGGGCTGATTATTTTGAAGCCCTTTCGTTGTTCGGAGCTGATACTATCGAAGCTTCTTTGTTTTTGCCGAGGGTAGCCTGGTTAACCGGTTCTTTTCGAAGTAATTGAAGGCCTGTAGTTTTATGGCGGCAGTAGGACGTCTTCGAGCTGCATTTAATTCGGCCGTCGCCTTTTGATATGACTGTAGTCTCTATGTTCGGCCGTAGCCTTTAGTCCCCGGGTGAGGTAGCCTCTACGTCTATATCGAGGGTATGCCTTTTTAGGGGTCTTACAAGTTTTAATATATATCCTTGACTTTAATATCGGGGTTGTGACCTTTTATGGGTCTTACAAAATTGGGCATGCCTTACTGAGGTCTTACATATTCAATTTTGCCTCATTGAGGGCTTATGAATTTGACATTGCCTGATTGAGGTCTTATACATTTGATGTTGCCTTATCGAGGGATTATACTTTTGATGTTGCCTCATTGAGGGCTTATACCTTTGATGTTGCCTCACTGAGGGCTTACACATTTGATGTTGCCTCATTGTGGGCTTACGAGCTCGAAGTTGGCTTATCGAGGTCTTATGAATTCGAGTTTTTAATGGCTCAATGAGCTGGCTGTCGATGACAGTCCCCGATTGCTCGAGGATTTCTGGCCCTTGAGCCGGTTCGCGTGAAAGCAGTAAACTTCTTTAAGACATAAAGTGTTTTTGCAGGCAAAGGGGCTTCTTTGATTACTTGATATATGTGTACATGTTTTAGCCTTCGGGGGCTCAACTGTTCTACATGGACACAGTTCATTTGACCGTTTGGCCCTATACAATATTATCCTATCGAGGACCTCTTAGGCATAATTTGATTCCTTCGAGGAGATAACCTCCGAGGGTGATGTCCCCCCCAGTATTCGAGGTTGATTGAGAAGAATACTTGAATACTTGTTGAGGTCTCCTTGGGTAGCATATGGATGTTGCCTCATTAAAAACTTTTCCGGTAAAACCCTTTTGGGATAAAACCCGACCGAAGGGAAAAAGAGTGCAAGACATGCTTTAAAATCCAAGGTCTTTGAGTCGAAAGGTGCTTCAGTGTCTTCCATTGGACACCTGTAAACAATTAGTGTGAAACACAAAATGAAATGGGAGAAGGTTATACCTTAGCAATAACAACGTTTGAGCGTCGATATATTCCAATTTCTTGCAAGTTGCTCGCCTTCGATGGTGCCGAGTTTGTAGGACCCATTGCCTACTACCCCGAGGACGCGGTACAGTCCTTCCCAGCTTAGTCCTAGCTTTCCTTCATTTGAGTTTCGAGTGTTGAGGATGACGTTTCTTAGGACTAAGTCCCTTGTTCCAAAGTGTCGGAGGTTTGTTCTCCTATTATAGTATCTTTCGATCCTTTGTTTTTGGGCGGCTGTTCAAACCAGTGAAGCTTCTCGCTTTTCATATAATAGTTCGAGGGCTGTAGTCATGGACTCATTGTTTGAGTCCTCGGTGGCATGTCGAAATCTGGCACTTGGCTCCCCGACCTCAACCGGTATCAAAGCCTCGGACCCATATACCAAAGAGAACAACATCTCTCCTGTGCTCGACTTCGAAGTTGTTTGATATTCCCATAGCACCTCGGGCAAAATTTCTCTCCATTTTCCATTCGGATTTTCTAACTTCTTTTTCAAGTTTGGAATGATGGTCTTGTTTGTGGACTCAGCCTGACAATTTGCACATGGGTGGTAGGGCGTTGACAGGATTCTTTTGATTTTATGATCTTCGAGGAACTTCGTCACCTTGTTATGGACGAATTGCATCCCGTTATCACATGTTATCTCGAGGGGGGATCTCGAATCAGAACATGACGTGATCCCAAATGAAGTCGATGACTTCTTTTTCTCTAATCTTCTCGAAGGCCTGCGCTTCCACCCATTTTGAGAAGTAGTCAGTCATAAATTGAATAAATCTAGCTTTACTTGGCGCCGTTGGTAGGGGACCGACGATGTCCATTCCCCATTTCTCGAAAGGCCATGGTGATAAGACTGAATGCAGCTGTTCACCGGGTTGGTGAATCATTGGTGCAAATCGTTGGCACTTGTCGCATTTTCAGACGAATTTTGGTGTCCTTCTCCATGCTGTCCCGATAGTAACCTTCTCTAATCACCTTTAAAACTAAAGAATCGGTACTGGAGTGATTCCCGTATGTGCCATCGTGGATTTCTCGGAGCACATAATCGGTGTCCGCCGGTCCCAAGCATATTGCTAGGGGCCCATCGAAGGTTCTTCTATATAAAGTTACATTCTCGTCGAGTGAAAATCGAGCTACTTTAGTTCAAAGGGCCCTCGATTCCTTTGTGTCCGTGGACATCTTCCCGCTTCTTAAATAATCGATGTACTTTTTTCTCCAATCACATGTCAGACTGGTAGAGTTGATCTCAGCATGGCCTTCTTCAATCACCAATTTGGATAGCTGAACAACAACCTCGGGGAGTATGTCATCTTCCTCGATGGATGATCCCAGGTTTGCGAGTGCATCAACCTCGCTATTTTGCTCTCGAGGTATGTGGACCAGAGTCCATTCTTTGAAGCGATGCGAGGTGACTTGAATTTTGTCTAGGTATCTTTGCATCCTATCTTCTCAAACCTCGAAGCTCCCATTTACTTGGTTTACTACCAGAAGGGAATTACATTTGCTTCGATGAATTCTGCTCCTAGGCCTTTGGCCAACTCGAGACCTGCAATCATAGCCTCATACTCAACCTCGTTGTTAGTCAACTTTGCAGTTTTTATAGATTGCCTAATCTGCTGCCGGTAGGTGGTTTCAGAACTATGCCGATCCCGGACCCTTTCACGTTCGAGGCACCGTCAGTGAATAGAGTCCATACCCCTGATGATGTGCCTGTTTTTAGTAAAAGTTCTTTCTCTACCTTGGGCACAAGGGCGGGCGTAAAGTCTGCCAAAATTTGGGACTTGATAGCTGTTCGGGGTTGATATTTGATATCATACCTTTTGTGTTCAATGGACCACTTAGCCAATCGACACGATAATTCGGGCTTATGCAATATGTTTCGAAGAGGATATGTTGTTAAAAAACATATACGATGACATTGAAAATAAGGTTATAATTTTTGAGATGCACTTATTAATGCAAGAGCTAACATTTCTAAGTGCGGCTATCTGGTTTCAGCATCTCCCAGGGTCCGACTTACATAATAAATAGGGAATTGTGTACTGTGTTCTTCCCGAACCAGCACACCACTTACCGCTACCTCGGACACGGCCAGATATAAGTACATCGTTTCATCTATGTGAAGTAAAGGTGGGCTCGATAGATATCACTTAAATTATTCTAAGGCTTGTTAGCATTCCGGAGTCCACTGGAAGCTGTTTTTCTTCTTGAGTAAGGAGATGAAACGATGACTTCTATCCGATGACCTCGAGATGAACCGGCCTAAGGCCACTATCCGCCCGGTCATCCGTTGTACGACCTTCACATTGTTTACCACTATGATTTCTTCGATGGCCTTGATTTTGTTGGGGTTGATCTCGATCTCCCTATTCGACACCATGAAGCATATAAATTTTCCTGAACCTACTCCGAAGGCACATTTCTCGGGGTTGAGCTTCATGTTGTAGCTTCAAAGGATATTGAATGTTTCCTGCAAATGAGTCAAATGGTCTTCTTCGCGCAGGGACTTAACTAACATGTCATCAATGTAAACTTCCATGGATTTGCCTATTTGATGTTCGAACATCTTATTAACTAGGTGTTGATACATGGCTCCTGCATTTTTTAGCCCGAAGGGCATTACATTATAGCAGTATGTAACATACTTCGCGATGAACGAAGTATTGTCCCTATCCTATGGGTTCATTTGAATTTGATTATACCCAGAGTAGGCGTCGAGAAAAGTGAGTATCTCGTGGCCGGCCGTGGCATCAATCAAGCGATCAATGTTGGGTAGCGGGAATGAGTCTTTAGGCCATGCTTTGTTTAAGACGTTATAATCCACACACATTGTTAATTTATTTCCCTTTTTGGGAACCACAACTACATTAACCAACCACTCGGGGTATTTTACCTCCCTAATCGATCCTATCTTGAGGAGTTTCGTTACCTTGTCTTTGATGAACGCATGTTTTACCTCTGACTAAGGCCTCCTTTTTTGCTTCACCGGTTTGAACCTAGGGTCGATGCTTAGTCGATGGGTGGCTATTTCCAGCGGGATCCCTGTCATGTCTAAATGGGACCAGGCAAAGCAATCAATGTTGTTAATAAGAAATTGTAAAGACCCGTAAAATTTCTTATATAAAATAATGCCCGAATAAGTCCCCGAGTTGTTATATCTGTAGAAATTCTTAAAACGGACCTTGATTGTGTAGAAGTACCCTGAAATTTAAAAGAATAAAATTTTCCAGCAGTTGGGCGTTATGCGACGCACTATGCGATCGCATAACGGGTATGCAGACCGCATACTGGTCGCATACCTGGCCAGGCCACTGCCCAATTTGAATGCAACTATGCGGTCCATTATGCGATCGCATTTCGGTTCTATTGACCACATAGTTGTCGCATTCTTGCCTTTGATTTTTGCGAGGGAGGTTATGCGACGCACTATGCGATCGCATAACGTGTATGCGGACCGCATAGTGGTCGCATACCTGCATAATGTGTTTTTACTTTTAGCCCACCTGGAGGGCCATTATGCGGTCGTATCTGCGGACTGCATGTCAGGAATGCGATCGCATTCCTGACCGCATTCCTGTGTCGGGCTCCTAACTTTTCTAATTTTAAAACCCGACCCCCTAGTTCATTAAAACACCCCTCCCCTTCATTTTTAACCATTTTCTGACTAAGAATAGAGAGAGAAAAGAAGAGATTTCTTGAGAGAAAGGGGTTTCATCATCCTTTTGGTTTTCCTCAATCACTCAAGCCCGGGAATTTTCGAGTTATTGTCTTCTTCACTTAAAGAGGTAAGTCTCCACCCCATCTCCCTTAAATTTCCAGATTTTTGGTTAATAAGTAGAACTCCCCTAAAGGAGTTCTTGAAGATAAAAGTGAGGAACCTTGCATGCATGTTCATTTATTGTCATAATCTAGTAAAAGGGAGTGGGTTAGGGTAAATATGCACAAAGAAGGGGTTAGAAATTTAAAAGGGTCATATAGCATTCGATAAAATGGCTAAGCGAGTTCGAATTGTGTTCATGATTCCCAATTTTAAGATGAATGTGTTGCCTTATGAATTATATTGACATTGTTTGATGGTCCGGTGATTTGTGATAGAAATTAAAAAGGGAGAAATTCGACACAAGGTATGTATGGCTAACTTTAATCCTTGTAAAATCTCTCTTGCTGTGGTAAGCATACGGTATGTGCACTTATATGGAAATATGTGAATTGATTGTCTAGTTGATTTCTATCCCACTATGTTAGATGAGATTTTGGATTGTGACTTGGCATGCCCACTTTATTATGTGCACATATGGTAATTATTTAAAGTTATTGATATGAAGCATTGTAAATAAGTTGAACGGTTATGGCAGCACCTTGTGCATAAATTGCTGCATGATGAAAGTTTGGGGTGCTTTGAGCCTAAGTGAATGAAATGATAAATGTTGAAAGTGAGATCTTTGAAAGGAAGGCCCTTGTGATGAAATTGTTGGCATTGTTGCTATGAAATATGAATTGTCAGGCAGGGTCAGGTTGCGCGCTGCAACACGAAGTAATAAGGTGTGGGTTGTGTGATAAGGGTGGCCGAGGTAATAAGGGTGGAAAAGTGATCGTTATCACTATTGATATGAAAATTATGAAACTCGTGAATATGGTGGTGTTGGAAAGGGAAAAGGGGAGAGATTGTAAAGTTGTTGATTTTGATTGTCACTTTCCGTGTGTTTTGATTGTAGGTCCTATTGTTGCCTTGTTTCTTATCTGTAATATTGGTTGATTGTACTTGGGATAAAGTTTGTTCATACATATCAGTACAATTCAAATGTACTGACGTCCCTTTTACCAGGGGCGTTACATTCTTGTGATGATTGTAGGTGGTTCTATAGCAGGTACTCCAACCCACCGATGGTAGTGCCTCCTTTATGTCCCATCAACTGCTTGGGTGTGCCCCTTTCACCTCTCGGGGCCCTGTGTGGCTCATGCCACCTCTTCTTCAGGATTTTCATTTTGGTATTTATGTAAGGTATAGCCGGAGCCTTGTTACCGGCAAGAATTATATAACTCCTTCGTACTCTTATAGGCTACGTAGACAGGAAATGTGGGTTACGTACATATGTATTTTGGGCAGTATAACTTGTAGACCACATAAAGTAAAACTGTGTGTTATGTGTATTTTATAAGTATTGTACCACCTGTGGGTAATGACATAAATCTATGATTTAATATCAGGTTTTAAGAATGTGGTTAAATTATAATTGAATAATGTACATTGGGATCACGGGGTAATACGTGGGATGGGAAAAGGAAACCCAAGTCCGCTTGACTGGGGCTACCCGATCGAGCGCCGGTCGTGTCCCTCAGTTTTGGGGCGTGACAAACTTGGTATCAGAGCCTAAGGTTTTTAAAATAATCCTAGGATGTCTTGGAGCCGTGTTTAGTAGAGCCCTTCTTATCGGTGTGTTGTTGACCACATCTATAATTAGGGGGCTACATGGACATCTAGGAAATTACCCTTTATTTGTTATTCTATATCGTGCGGTGAACCGGAAAGTGAAAACATCCTTGCCTAATTCGTGCTTTGTTCAAACATTTTCAGTAATGGCACCAAAGAAGAGAGCTCGACTCATCCTTGAGTCCAATGTCACCCCAAGTGTGGATGTGAATCATGTACCAGATAGTGAGGGTGAGAGTGACTCCCCGACCTTGAATCTGCCTGAACTTTCTATTCCGGATCAAAGCATTCCTGTTCCTGTGGCGGCGGAGGGTGCTGCAATCCCTCCCGCTGACGTTCCCGATCCCTGTTTAGTTCCAGCTTCTGGTCCCTGTACGTCCGATGGAGACCTCAAAGGAGCTATTCGTATGTTGGCTCAAATGGTGGCCGCTCATGCCCAAAGATCTCATGCTACCCCTGCGTCCTCCAGCGGGCAGGGAGCTTCCGCCGGCTCTAGAGTCAACCAGATTCTGCGGTTGGCCCCTCCAAAGTTCTCAGGTACGGATCCAGAGGCCGATCCACAGGACATTCTTGATGAGAAGTACAAGACCCTTCGGGTGATGAAGGCTACAGGGACAGAGGGGGTTGAGTTAGCTTCGTACAAGCTGATGGGAGCAACATATTCCTGATTCGAGATGTGGGAGGGTTCCCGTGGGGAGGGAAGTCCTCCGGCTAGATGGGACGAGTTCATGGATGCGTTCATGGATCACTTTTTGCCTGCCGAGACTGTGGCAGCCCGTGCTACGGAGTTTGAGATCCTCAAGCAGGGCAGTATGAGTGTGTGGGAGTACCATATGGAGTTCGTGCAGTTGTCTAAATATGCTCCTCACTTGGTGTCGACTATGGATGCCAGGGTTCGACGTTTTGTTCAGGGCCTTAGTCCCTTGGTTGTGAATGAAGCTGCTAAAACTGCCTTGCACTCAGACATGAATTATGGGAAGATTGTGGGATTCGCCCAGGCTACAGAGGCTAGGAAATTGAAGATAAGGTCGGAAAGAGAGAGTAGCAGCAGGGCCCGACCAGCGGGCCACTCGGGGAGTTCAGTTGGAGGAGGGAGACCAGTTCTTGGGAGAGGGTCATCAGGGCCATCCCAGTCCTATGCACAGTCCTCAGCCAGTGTACCGCAATCAGTGCACCGTTTCCAGCAGAGCAATCGCCGGGGACCAGGGTCAGACAACAGGAGACCCTATCAGTTAGGTCGCCCAGGAGGGAGGTCCCAGCAGCAGGGGAGGGCCTCGTGCCCTAAGTGCGGGAGGTTCCATACCGAGCCTTGTTATCTTGATATCCCGGTATGCTACAAGTGTGGAGTGAGGGGTCATCTTCAGCGGGATTTCCATGCGCCCAACCAGGGCAGGGGTAGGGGTTTTGCTCAACCATCCGGTTCTTCAGTCGCCACATCTTCAGGACGTCCTCCAGCCCCAGCGGGGCATGGTGCAGTTAGGGGTGGAGCTCGTGGTAGAGGTGGACCCAGCCGATTTTGTGCTTTGAGTGGTCGCCAGAACGCGGAGGCTTCTCCAGATGTTGTCACAGGTATTCTGAATGTTCAAGCACTTGATTGCTATGCTCTTATTGATCTGGGGTCCTCCTTGTCTTATGTTACCCAGTTTATTGCTTCAAGTTTTGGGATAAAACCCGAACAACTTCATGAGTCGTTCTCTGTATCGACTATGATTGGTGATTCTATTACAGCATCGCGAGTCTATAAGAATTGTGTTGTCACGGTATGTGGTCGCGTTACCACGGCCGATCTTATTGAGCTTGGGATGGTAGATTTTGATATTATTATGGGGATGGACTGGCTTTATTCGTGCTTTGCTAAACTCGGCTGTCGAACGAGAGTCATAAGACTCGAGTTTCCTAATGAGCCGGTTATTGAGTGGAAAGGGAATGGTGTGGTGCCGAAAGGTAGGTTTATCTCCTGCCTTAAGGCCTCGAAGATGATTAAGAAGGGATGTGTCTATCATTTGGTCCGGGTCGAGGACACCACTCCAGAGGTGCCTGCTCCCGAGTCCGTGCCTGTTGTGAATGAGTTTCTTGAAGTATTTCCGGACGAACTTCCAGGGATTCCGCCAGATAGAGAGATCGATTTTGGGGTTGATGTACTACTAGATACGCAGCCAATATCTATTCCACCATACAAAATGGCGCCATCAGAGTTGAGGGAGTTAAAGGAGAAGTTGAAGGATTTATTAGATAAGGGGTTCATTCAGCCGAGTGTGTCGTCGTGTGGTGCTCCTGTTCTTTTTGTTAGAAAGAAGGATGGGTCGCTTCGGATGTGTATTGACTATTGGCAGCTCAACAAAGTCACTATAAAAAACAAGTATCCATTGCCTCGAATAGATGATTTTTTTGATCAATTGCAAGGTAAGAGGCTCTTCTCCATAATTGATTTACAGTGTGGGTATCATCAGTTGAAGATCAGAGAGCAGGATATTCCTAAGACCGCCTTCAGGACTCGTTATGGTCATTTTGAATTTTTGGTAATGTCCTTTGGGCTGACCAATGCTCCAGCAGCTTTCATGGATCTTATGAATCGGGTTTTCAAGCCATTTCTAGACTCCTTCGTGATTGTTTTTATTGATGACATCCTTGTCTACTCGCGGAGTCGGGAGGATCATGCTAATCACCTCAGGGCAGTTGTGCAGACCCTTCATCATCACCAGTTGTATGCTAAATTTTCGAAATGTGAGTTTTGGCTAGAACCAGTCGCGTTTTTGGGTCATGTTGTGTCCAGAGAAGGGATTCAGGTTGATCCCCAGAAGATCGCGGCAATGAAAGATTGGCCTAGACCAACGACCCCGGCAGAGGTTCGTAGTTTCTTGGGTCTAGCTGGGTATTATCGGAGGTTTGTGGAGGCATTCTCTACCCTCGCCTCCCCATTGACTAAATTGATGCAGAAAGCGGTGAAGTTCTAGTGGTCCGACGTTTGTGAGAAAAGTTTTCAGGAATTGAAGTCGAGATTGACTTCGGCACCGGTATTGACCTTTCCAGAAGGTATAGAGGGATTTGTGGTTTTTTTCGATGCTTCAAGGGTTGGTTTGGGGTGTGTATTGATGCAACATGGGAAGGTTATAGCGTATGCTTCAAGGAAACTCAAGAATCACGAGAAGAATTATCCGACGCATGATTTGGAGCTCGCGGCTGTGGTGTTTGCATTAAACATTTGGCGGCATTATCTTTATGGAGTCCACATGGATGTGTTCTCAGACCACAAGAGTCGTCAGTATTTATTCAACCAGAAGGAACTGAATATATGGCAGCGGAGGTGGTTAGAATTGCTTAAGGATTATGCTATGAACCTCTTATACCATCCAGGAAAGGCGAATGTGACGCTCTCAGTCGGAAATCTATGGGTAGTTTGGATCATTTGGAAGAGAATCAGAGGCCCTTGGCTCAGGAGGTTTATCAATTGGCCAATTTGGGGGTTTGTCTTTCGATCTCAGGCGAATGGGAGGTTATGGCGCATAATGGGGAAGAATCGTCACTTGTAGCGGAAGTCAAAGAAAAATAGTTCCTTGATCTAGCATTGGCACAATTGAAGGAGACAGTTCTGAATAACAAGATTTCGGCAT
This sequence comes from Nicotiana undulata, assembly GCA_005239495.1. NCBI lineage: Eukaryota > Viridiplantae > Streptophyta > Magnoliopsida > Solanales > Solanaceae > Nicotiana > Nicotiana undulata. The sequence goes on along the minus strand of ML281404.1, from coordinate 182,007 downwards.
TTTCACTTGGCAGCAATGATGGAGTGTTGCGATGACAAGGTAGGCTATGTGTCCCAGATGTAGATAATATCCGGGAGAGGGTAATGGCGGAGGCTCATAGCTCTAGGTATTCTGTGCACCCAGGTTCTACGAAGATGTATCACGATCTCCGAGAGATTTATTGGTGGAGCGGTATGAAGAGGGGTGTGGCGGACTTTGTGTCTAGATGTCCGAATTGCCAGCAAGGGAAGGCCGAGCATCAGCGGCCCGGTGGATTAACTCAACTTATGGAAATACCGATGTGGAAATGGGAGATGATCAATATGGATTTCGTGGTGGGGTTACCTTGCACTCAGCGCAGGTTTGACTCAATTTGGGTGATAGTGGATCGACTCACCAAATCAGCCCACTTTTTCCCAGTCAAGTCCACCGATACTGCAAAATGTTATGCTCAGTTGTATATCAAGGAGATAGTCAGACTTCATGGCACTCCAGTTTCTATTATCTCAGATCGAGGGGCCCAGTTCACAACTAATTTTTGGAGGAAAGTTCATGGGTACTCAGGTGAATTTCAGCAAGACTTTCAATCCTCAAACTGATGGTCAGGCGGAGCGGACTATTCAGACACTTGAAGATATGTTGCGGGCTTTTGCTTTAGATCTCAAAGGTAGTTGGGATGACCACTTGCCGCTTATCGAATTTTCTTACAATAACAGCTTTCATGCTAGTATTCAGATGGCCCCATTTGAGGCATTGTACGGAAGAAGGTGTAGATCCCCGATTGGATGGTTCAAAACCGGAGAGGCGGAATTGTTAGGGCCAGATCTTTTGCACCAGGCTATGGAAAAAGTTAGAGTCATTCAGGAGAGGATGAAAACTGCTCAGAGTTGTCAGAAATCCTATGCGGACGTTCGTCGAAGAGAATTGGAGTTCCAGGTAGATGATTGGGTGTTCTTGAAGGTGTCTCCCATGAAGGGAGTGATGCGGTTTGGGAAGAAAGGGAAGTTGAGCCCTAGGTACGTCGGGCCATATCGGATCGCTCAAAGGATAGGACGGGTGGCTTATAGGCTGGAATTGCCCCATGAAATGTCATTAGTGCACCCAGTGTTCCATGTGTCTATGTTGAAGAAAGTGGTTGGAGATCTATCCGCCATCGTGCCAGTTGGGACTATTGAGGTTAATGAAGAGCTATCATACAAAGAGGCTTCGGTTGCTACTCTTGATAGGCAAGTCCGTAAATTGAGAAACAAAGAGATTGCTTCTGTTAAAGTGTTGTGGCGAAGTCAACAAGTCAAGGAAGCCACGTGGGAAACAGAGAATGAAATGAAAGAAAAATATCCCCATCTGTTTGAGCAAGTGTAGTAGTGATCGTGCGAGTTATGGTCCCACGGCAATTTGATGTTGTACTTAGATTCGTGCAAAGGCACTCCATTTTTCCCCCCTAATTGCCTTATTGTTGTAACTTTCCAATGCGTGCTAGAACTGTACACAATGTTATTAAATGGGTGATGGGCAACCTTTAAAGCAAATAAAAGTTTTGTGAAACAAATGTGCTAAGTAAGTGATTAATGGTAGTGTAGATTGGTAATGGTTAAATGAATTGCCTATGATCTATTGAGGTGATTGAACTGTATGGGTCGCGCTAAAATGGCCCAAAGTTATGTGCAAATTATGTGCCACGAATCGAATCTTATGCCAATTTGTGATGTAAAGAGAATGAACTATATGTATTTGTCAAGGTAATTGGATATGTGCAAGTGTTGAGGTAATGAATTGTATACCAGTTGTAGGAATAACATAAACTGTGTAATGATGCTTGGAAATGTGTTTTGGGGGCTCTCCGACAGGTAGATAGGTCTAAATACAAAGGAGACTCTAGCGAAATTTTCCGAAAATATCAAAGTTAGTGTAAATCTGGAAGTTTGCATATCATGTTTTCAAAACCAAACGATTTCCAAAATCCTCATTCGAGGACGAATGATCTTAAGGGGGGGGGGGGAGAATGTAAAGACCCGTAAAATTTCTTGTTTAAAATAATGCCCGAATAAGTCCCCGAGATGTTATATATGTAGAAATTGTTAAAACGGACCTTGATTGTAAAAAAGTACCCCGAAATTTGAAAGAATAAAATTTTCCAGCAGTTGGGCGTTACGTGACGCACTATGCGATCGCATAACGGGTATGCGGACCGCATAATGGTTGCATACCTGGGCAGGCCACTGCCCAATTTGAAGGCAACTACGCGGTCCATTATGCGATCACATTTCGGTTCTGCGGACCGCATAGTCGTCGCATTCTTGCCTTTGATTTTTGCGAGGGAGGCTATGCGACGCACTATGCGATCGCATAACGTGTATGCGGACCGCATAGTGGTCGCATAACGTGTATGCGGACCGCATAGTGGTCGCATACCTGCACAATGTGTTTTTATTTTTAGCCCACCTGGAGGGCCATTATGCAGTAGTCTCTGCGGACCACTTGTCAGGAATGCGATCGCATTCCTGACCGCATTCTTGTGTCGGGCTCCTAATTTTTCTAATTTTAAAACCCGACACCCAGTTCATTAAAACACCCCTCCGCTTCATTTTTAACCATTTTCTGACTAAGAATAGAGAGAGAAAAGAAGAGAGTTCTTGAGAGAAAAGGGTTTCATCATCCTTTTGGTATTCCTCAATCACTCAAGCCCGGGAATTTTCGAGTTATTGTCTTCTTCACTTAAAGAGGTAAGTCTCCACCCCATCTCCCTTAAATTTCCAGATTTTTGGTTAATAAGTAGAACTCCCCTAAAGGAGTTCTTGAAGATAAAAGTGAGGAACCTTGCATGCATGTTCATTTATTGTCATAATCTAGTAAAAGGGAGTGGGTTAGGGTAAATATGCACAAAGAAGGGGTTAGAAATTTAAGGGGGTCATATAGCATTCGATAAAATGCCCAAGCGAGTTCGAATTGTGTTCATGATTCCCAATTCTAAGATGAATGTGTTGCCTTATGAATTAGATTGACGTTGCTTGATGGTCCGGTGATTTGTGATAGAAATTAAAAAGGGAGAAATTCGACACAAGGTATGTATGGCTAACTTTAATCCTTGTAAAATCCCTCTTGCTGTGGTAAGCATACGGTATGTGCACTTATATGGAAATATGTGAATTGATTGTCTAGTTGATTTCTACCCCACTGTGTTAGATGAGATTTTGAATTGTGACTTGGCATGCCCACTTTATTATGTGCAAAGATGGTAATTGTTTAAAGTTATTGATATGAAGCATTGTAAATAAGTTGAACGGTTATGGCAACACCTTGTGCATAAATTGCTGCATGATGAAAGTTTGGGGTGCTTTGAGCCCAAGTGAATGAAATGATAAATGTTGAAATTGTGATATTTGAAAGGAAGGCCCTTGTGATGAAATTGTTGGCATTGTTGCTATGAAATATGAATTGTCAGGCGGGGTCGGGTTGCGTGCCGCAACACGAAGTAATAAGGTGTGGGTTGTGGTGATAAGGGTGGCCGAGGTAATAAGGGTGGCCGAGGTAATAAGGGTGGAAAAGTGATCGTTATCACTATTGATATGAAAATTATGAAAATTATGAAACTCGTGAATATGGTGGTATTGGAAAGGGAAAAAGGGAGAGATTGTAAAGTTGTTGATTTTGATTGTCACTTTCAGTGTGTTTTGATTGTAGGTCCTATTGTTGCCTTGTTTCTTATCTGTAATATTGGTTGATTGTACTTGGGATAAAGTTTGTTCATACATACCAGTAAAATTCAAATGTACTGACGTCCCTTTTGCCGGGGGCGCTACATTATTGTGATGATTGTAGGTGGTTCTATAGCAGGTACTCCAGCCCACCGACAGTAGTGCCTCCTCTACGTCCCATCAGCTGCTTGGGTGAGCCCCTTTCCACTCTCGGGGCCCTGTGTGGCTCATGCCACCTTTTCATCCGGATTTTCATTTTGGTATTTGTGTAAGGTATAGCCGGAGCCTTGTTACCGGCAAGAATTATATAACTCCTTCTTACTCTTAGAGGCTCCGTAGACAGGAAATGTGGGTTACGTACATATGTATTTAGGGCAGTATAACTGGTAGACCACGTAAAGTAAAATTGTGTGTTATGTGTATTTTGTAAGTATTGTACCACCTGTGGGTAATGACAGAAATCTATGATTTAATTCCAGGTTGTAAGAATTTGGTTAAATTATAATTGAATAATGTACATTTTGATCACGGGGTAATACGTGGGATGGGAAAAGGAAACCCAGGTCCGCTTGACTGGGGCTTCTCGGTCGAGCGCCAGTTGTGTCCCTCAGTTTTGGGGCGTGACAGAAATGGAATGAGTTATTTCCTAAGTTTGGGGGTTAATTCCGTTCCCATGTATACCTTTCAATCTGGGAGGTGTTCGATCAAAATGGCTTGCTTCAGCTATTCAACCATTGATTTTGTTGCGTCCGATTCTTCGGGTGAAACGAAAGTTCGAGGGGTGGGGAAGTCTCCTTCATCATCCTCGTTTGATTGCTCATAGGATACCTGTCCCTCGGGGACATGCTTGTCTTCTGGCTTCTCCGAGGTGGATGGTATCGATGTTGGTGCCACGTTGTGTATTGCGAACATCTCTTTTGCCGCATGCTGCTCTCCATACACTATTCGTACACCATCTTTTGTTGGGAATTTCATCATCTAGTGAAGAGTCGATGGTACTGCCCTCATGATGTGTATCCACGGCCTTCCGAGCAAGGAATTGTACCTCATATCACCTTCGATGACATGAAACTTGGTGTTTTGAACTGTGCCGGACACATTGACCGGTAGGTTGATTTCCCCCTTCGTTATCTTGCTAGCCATGTTGAATCCATTGAGGACTCAAGAGGTGAGTATGATTTGATCGAGCATCCTGAGCTGCTCTACCACCTTCGACCTGATTATGTTGGTCGAGCTACCTGGATCCACGAGCACACGTTTGATTTGAACGCTATTCAAAAGGAAAGAAATTACCAGTGCATCATTATGTGGTTGGGACAAACCCTCGATGTCTTCTTCCCTGAATGTAATAGTGTCTTCGGGTATATAACTCCGAGTTTGCCTTTTTATTGTGATGGATGCTTTGGCCCGCTTGAACATGGGTCCCTGTGGGACGTCAGTTCCTCCGACGATCATGTGAATGATGTGCCGAGGTTCTTTTGGTTCAAACGTTCTATTTTCCTCTCTTTCTCGAAAGTGGTTCTTGGCTCGATTGTTGAGGAATTCTCGAAGGTGCCCTTCGTTGAGCAGTCGGGCCACCTCGTCTCGAAGCTGCCTACAATCCTCGGTCCTATGACCATGAATGCCATGGTATTGACACATCAAGTTGGGGTTCCTTTGGGTAGGATCTGACTGTGCGGACTTCGGCCATATGGTATCCTTGATTTTACCCATAGCTGATACGATGTCCGAGACATCGATGATGAAGTTGTATTCTGACAATCGGGGTGTCTCCGTTGGCCTCAAATGCTTATCAAACCCGGTCTTGCTCATGAGTCCTCGACAATTTTGGCCTCGATCTATTCCCCGATCATTTTGAGATGTATTTAGACTCGGAATGTTTCTGCGATCTTTGACGTATGGTTGATACCTTTCTTTGCTTGGCCTTGACTCCTTTTCTGTAAACCTTTGTTCATTTGTTAATAGGCTTCTAGGATATACTGAGCCCGAGGGAGCTCCTAATTGGTCATCTTCGACCCTTATCTTTGATTGATATCTGTTGTGTACATCCGCCCAAGTCACGGCGGGATATTCGATCAAGTTTTGTTTTAGCTGCTTCAAAGTTATCGAGCTTCGTTCATTCAAACCTTGACTGAAGGCCTGCACTTCCCAGTCATCAGAGACTGGTGGTAATTCCATTCGCTCCATCTGAAAGAGAGATACAAATTCCCTCAACATCTCGTTCTCCCTTTGTTTGATTTTGAAGACATCAGATTTCCTCGTAGCAACCTTGATGGCACCAGCATGTGCCTTCACAAAAGAGTCTGCAAACATGGCAAACGAATCTATCGAGTTTTGGGGTAGGTTATGATACCACATAATAGCCCCCTTTGACAGTGTTTCTCCAAATCTTTTCAACAAGACGGATTCAATCTCGTCATCTTTTAAGTCGTTCCCTTTTATAGCACAAGTATAAGCATAATTAGCTCATTGGGGTCCGAGGTCCCGTTATATTTCGGGAGATCGGCCATTCTGAACTACTTCGGGATATGCTTTGGAGCCGCACTTGATGGAAACGGTTTCTTCACGAACTTCTTTGATTGGGTAAGGGCTTGAAGTTACTTCAAGGGGAAGGTGTTAGGCACCCCTCTAAGTCCTCAACTGTGGGTCCCGACCAAACTTACTTTGTGAATTAATCAAGTGCAAATAAGCAGTCTAAGCACACATATGTAAACAAATACAGGTTTTAACAGATTAGCAGTCTAAGCACACATATGTTAACAAACAAAGGCTTTAACATATTAGCAGTCTAAGCAAACATATGTAAATGGGTGAAAGGGGTCGTAAGTTGTTTATCCTATAGGATCATATCCATGCAATGCCCGGTAATCACTCCTCAATGAGGGGCTACACGTGGCATTAGCGCACATGTAATCATATACTTTTCTACCCATTATCCCACCTCTTAGTGGTTATTAAGCGAGTTTTTATTTAACGAACTCTAAGTGTGTTGTTACCCGTCCATTCCTTGTGGTCCCGGAGGAGTTTAGGACCTCTAAATCTGGGCGGTTCTAGACAACCCCTAAGGTATTTAAAAGGGAAAAATCTAGGCGACAAACAATTAACAGGTAGGACCAACAAATAAGTGAAAAAAAGCAGTTAAAAGGCTCATGTTTACCTCCACATGTAATGCAAATAAACAGCATGTCTCAAAGACAAATGCAGGTAGTTTTTAGAAAAGAACCCTAGGACAGGATGTCTAGGTGAACATTAACATACATAATATGCAACGCTTTTTCAAAAACTCAATGGCAGAGTCCTAATCAGTTTGCCTACTGATTTTTAAGTCATGTGAAACTTAAGCAGCTTAACACAATCAAAACAGAGTTTCCAGTTTATATAGAGATTAATTACCTAAGTCTTGCCTAGGCGTGGGACTGTATACAATCGTAATTGAAAGAATTGTTAAACAGTTCAGAAGTTGTTAACCTACAACAAGATGTTATAGGCGACACAAACCTTTAAAAAGGGGTGATTGATATCAGGTATACTCCGAGAACATACACCTATATGTGAGACTATTTTTATGCCGTTTCAGGATCAGTTACTTATTTTAATTGAACTGGGCATATTCGAACGGATGAAAATAGAATTCCTAGAACATGGTATCTAAATGCACAAAGGGTTGACATATTGTTTTTATTAAAGTTATTCATTAACCTAATAGCAGGATTTCTAAGTGAAAATACTTATGCAAAAATTAAAGCATGGATTAATGATGTGTGATGTGCTGAGACACTAAACGTGAAGCCCTAAGCACAAAATATCTAATGCAGGTTTGATATGATTTGCAAATAAATGGGCATATCAGCCCTAAGACAGCGATTCTAACGCAAATTCATAGAATATAAACCTATAGCATGCTTTTCTACCCATTGTTATCAACATTATCATACAACTACCATCCCTTTTCAATAGGCACCCCAATATCTGTTTACAAATAATTATTACAGACCGATGGCTGATTGAATTACATAAATGAAGAGTAAATTAACTATAGGGAGCCTGAAGCAGGCCAAAATATAACCTGAGAATACCAGGCCTTCAGTAGTCTCAAATTCCAAGGATTTCATAGCCAATTTCATGTCCAGGTGTGTCAGAGTTCCCTAAGGACCTCAATGATTCTGGGCAGTGCTCACACCTAGACTTTCATAATAGGGATTGACTAAGTGCAGCGTGGAAGAGCCATCCCTAGTGTGCCAGAGTTCAGAGGGATCTCAAAAGGATCCCAAGGCAGTACACACACTTGAGGGGGAGAACCTAGGGACTTAGGATGTAAAGACTCGTAAAATTTCATGTCTGAAATAATGCCCGAATAGGTCCCTGTGTTGTTATAACTGTAGAAATTCTTATAAATGGATCTTTTTGAGTAAAAAGTACCCCGGGACTTAAAAGATAAATTATTTCCAGAATTATGATGTTATGCGACACACTATGCGATCACATAACAGGTTTGCGGACCGCATAGTGGTAGCATACATGGACAGTCTTTTGTCCAGTTTGAGGACAACTATGCGGCCCAAGATGCGATCGCATCTTCAAAATGTGGATCGCATAGCTGTCGCATTCTCGCACCTCCATTTTTGCGGAGGAGGTTATGCGACGCACTATGCGATCACATAAAGTAGTCCGGATACCTGGGCAGTCTGGTCTTATTTTTGGCCCATTTTAGGGCCAACTATGCGACAGGAATGCGGATCGCATAGCAGGAATGCAATCGCATTCCTGACCGCATTCCTGACCGCATTCCTGCTTCGGGGCTCTTTTATTTCTAATTTTCACACCCTACCCCCAGTTTAAATAAAACACCCATCCCCTTCATTTTAATGGGTATCTGAACAAAAATAGAGAGATTGAGGTGGGTTCTAGAGAGTGAAGTCCCCATCTTCCCCAAATTTATTCTTCAAACATCACTCAGGCCCGTAAATTATCAAGTAATATTCATCTTCTTCACTCTAAGAGGTAAGTCCCCACCCCATTTCCCTTTAATTCTCAGATTTTAGTTAGAATGAAGCACACATAGGTTGGTTCTTGAGAATGAAAGATAAGACTTGCATGCATGTGAATAATCTTCCATGACCTAGTAAAATGAAGCTAGTTAGGGTAATCTTTCACTAAAAAGGGTTTTAATTAAGCTTAGGGACCACATGGTGTTTGATAAAATGCTCAAATGAATTCAAGATTCCTAATTCTAAGGTAAATGTGTCGCATTGTGAACTAGATTGATGGTGCTAGACGGTTCGGTGAATTGTGATAGATATTAAAGGGGAAATTCAACTCGAGGTGTGTATGGATAACTTTAATCTTCGTAGAGTCACCTTGTGGTGTCCAAGCATTTGGTATGGGTTTCTTGCTGAGTATAAGTGAATTGATTGTCCGGCTATGTTGAGGTGTAATATTTCATTTTTTGATTTCCTTAGTCGATTACCATGTTAAGCGAAATTGTGAAAAGGAGATTTCCTGTGATTACTCTATCATGTGCAAGGTCGTTAAATGCTTGAATATGTTTGTATGAAAGAATGGTAACGAACCCAAATGTGTGAATGTATCAAAGTGCTAAGGGCTGTGTAACAAGTGATGAAAAGGAGTTATGAATTGATTTAATTGAACTAAATGACCATGGCAGTATCGTATATGACTCATTGTTTGGCAAGGTTTATTGTGGCTTGATTTCATATGGATTGTTGAATGTAATGAATTTATATTCTTGTTGATGGAAATATTTGTGATTGAATTAATGGTTGATAAAGACTATTGTGAACACATGATTGTTTGGTTGTTATGAAATTGTACTCTTGATGATATGAAGTTTTGTGATTGAATTGTGGGCCGTTATTGTTGCTATGAAATGTGATTGTCCGATGGGATCGGGTTGAGCGCCGTAACAGAAGAAATAAGGTTGATGTGAGAAAAAATAAGGATGGAATGTGAATTGTATGATGGGACCAGGTTGCACGCCACAAAAAGAAGTTATAAGGGTGGATTGTTGAGAAGGAACAAGGGTGGAACATGATTGTGTTGAGATAAGAATCTGAAACTCTCAATTGTGTTGCTTTTGTATCTCTGTGCACTATTTTTTGGTTTCTTAAATTGTCTCATATCTGTGTATTATTTTATTTTTCGTAGAGTAAAGTTTGTTTATACATACTAGTACTATTCAACGGTACTAACGTCCCTTTTGCCCGGGGCGCTATATCTTTTATATGGAAGTAGGTGGTTCCATAGAAGGTAGCTCAGCCCGTCGTTAGTGGTGTCTCCTCCTCATCTTTTCGGCAGTTCTGGTGAGCCCCATTTCTCTCGGGGCCATGTGTGGACTACATCATTCTCTTTTGCTTATGTTGTAAAAGGTATAGCCAGGGCCTTGTTGACGGCAAATTTATGTAAAACTCCTTGTACTCTTAGAGGCTCCGTAGACACTGTGTGGGTTGTATATATGTACATCTTGGGCGGTAGTAGTACTCACTCGTAATTGTGGATCGCATCGAAAATGTTGTATGTAACTTGCATGTTTTGGATTATCAAATGTTGAAAGTTAAAAGAGGAAAATGTACTTATGTTGTAAATCGTACTTTGTATCTAAATTGGCTAATTCTTATGGAACAATGTATATTATGAACATGGGGTAATGCGTTGGGTAGGAAAGGCAATCCAGGCCCGCTTGACTGGGTTCATTCGGTTAGGCGCCGGTCCCGTCCCTCAGTTTTGGGGCGTGACAAAATTGGTATCAGAGCCTAAGGTTTTAAAAGTGTCCTAGGATGTCTCGGAGCAGTGTCGAGTAGAGCCCTTCTTATTGGTGTGTTGTCGACCACATCTATAATTAGGGGGCTGCATGGACATTTAGGAAAATACCCTTTCATTGTTACTCTGTATCGTGCGATGAAGTGGAAGGTGAGAATATATTTATCTAACTCGTGCATTGTCCGAATTTTCAGTAGATGGCACCCAAGTAGAGAGCTCGACTCGGCCTAGAGGCCAATTCCACCCCAAGTGTGGCCATAAATTCATTATCTGACAGTGCAGGTGAGAATGATTCCCCGACCCTGAATATGCCTGACCCTTCCATTCCAAGCCAAACTGTTCCAATTCCTGCTCCAGCGGAGGGTGCCACAGTCCCTCCCGCTGATGTTCCTGATCCTTCCTCAGTCCCATCTTCCAGTCCCTGTATTTCTGATGGGGACCTCAGGGGAGCTATTAAGATGTTGACGCAGTTAGCGGCCTCTCAGGCCCAAAGATCACATGCTGCCCCTACCTCCTCTAGCGAGCAAGGGGATTCTTTGGGTTCCAGAGTCAACCAGTTTATGCGGTTAGCCCCTCAAGAGTTCATAGGCACCGACCCAGAGGCCGAACCTCAGGAATTTATAGATGAAATGTACAAGACTCTCCGGGTTATGAAGTCTACAGAGACAGAGGGAGTTGAGTTAGTTTCTTATCGTCTGAACGAAGCAGCATATTCGTGGTTCGATATGTGGGAGAGTTCCCGTGGAGAGGGGAGCCCTCCGGCGAGGTGGATCGAGTTTGTGGATGCTTTCATGGATCATTTCTTGCCTGCCGAGATTATGTAAGCCCGTGTTACAGAGTTTGAGGTCCTTAAGCAGGGCAACATGAGTGAGTGGGAGTATCATATGGTGTTCGTGCGCTTGTCCAAGTATGCTATCAATATGATGCCGACTATGGAGGCCAGAGTTCGTCGGTTTATTCAGGGCCTTGGTACCTTGGTTGTCAATGAGGCTGCTACAACTGCCTTGCACTCAGACATGAATTATGGGAAGATTGTGGGATTCTCCCAGGCTATGGAGGCTCGAAAATTAAAGATAAGAATGGAGAGGGAGAGTAGTAGTAGGGCCCGGTCAGCGAGCAACCCTGGGAGTTCAGTTGGAGGTGTGAGATCAGCCCTTGGGAGAGGGTCTCCAGGACAATCTCAGTCCTATGCTCAGTCCTCAGCCAGCGCACCGCCATAAGGGCACAATTTTCAGCAGGGAGGTCGCTTTGGGCCCGATTCAGGTAGCATGAGGTTCCATCAGTCAAGTCGTTCTGGTAGGAGATTCCAGCAACTACGGAGGGACCCATGCCCTAGGTTTGGGAGGTTCTATTATGAGCCATGTTACCTGGATATCCCGATATGCTATAGATGCGGAGTGAGGGGCCGTGTTCAGCGAGATTGTCGTGCGCCCAGTCAGGGCACAAGTAGGGGTACTGCTCAGCCATCCAGTTCGTCAGCCACTACGTCTTCAGCATGCCCTCCAGCATCAGCAGGGCGCGGTGCAGCCAGGGGTAGAGCACGGGGTCAAGGGGGACCCAATCAATTCTATGCCTTGAGTGGTCGCCAGAGTGCGGAGGCTTTTCCAGATGTTGTCACAGGTATTCTGACTGTTCAAACACATGATGTTTATGCTCTTATTGATCTTGGATCTTCATTGTCATATGTTACTCCATTTATTGCTTCATGTTTTGGGATAGAACCGGAATATCTTCATGAGACGTTCTCTGTGTCGACTCCGGTTGGTGATTCTATCACGGCCGCACGAGTCTATAGGAATTGTGTTGTCACGGTGTGTGTTCGAGATACCACGGCCGATCTTATTGACCTAGGAATGGTGGATTTTGATGTTATCATGGGGATGGATTGGCTCTACTCATTCTTTGCTAAACTCGACTGCCGAACCAGAATTATGAGGCTCGAGTTTCCTAATGTGCCCGTTATTGAATGGAAAGGGAATGATGTTGTACCGAGGGGCAGGTTTATTTCCTATCATTTGGTCCGGGTTGCGGACACCACTTCAGAGGTGCCTGCTCCCGAGTCCGTGCCGGTTGTGAATGAGTTTCTCGAGGTATTTCCGGATGAGCTTCCCGGGATTCCACCAGATAGAAAGATCGATTTCGGGATTGATGTATTTCCAGATACACAACCAATATCTATTCCACCTTACAGGATGGTGCCAGCAGAATTGAGAGAGTTAAAAGAACAGTTGAATGATCTATTAGAAAAGGGTTTCATTGGGCCAAGTGTGTCGCCTTGGGGCGCACCGGATCTTTTTGTCAGAAAGAAGGATGGATCGCTTCAAATGTGTATTGATTATCGGCAGGTCAACAAGGTCACCATCAAAAACAAATATCCATTGCCTCGAATAGATGATTTGTTCGACAAATTGCAAGGTGCTAGTTTTTTCTCCAAGATTGATTTATGGTCCGGGTATCACCAGTTAAAGATCAGGGAGCAGGATATTCCTAAGACCGCCTTCAGGACTCGTTATGTGCACTTTGAATTTCTGGTAATGTCTTTTGGGCTAACCAACGCCCCAACAGCTTTTATGGATCTTATGAATCGGGTTTTTAAGCTGTTTCTTGACTCCTTTGTGATCGTCTTTATTGACGACATCCTTGTTTATTCACGAAGTCGGGAAGATCATGCTAATCACCTGAGGGCAGTTCTGCAAACTCTTCATCAACACCAGTTATATGCAAAGTTTTCAAAATGTGAGTTTTGGCTAGAATCAGTCACCTTTTTAGGTCATGTTGTTTCCAGGGAAGGGATTCGGGTTGATCCCCAAAAGATTGCAGCGGTAAAGGATTGGCCTAGGCCAACGACCCCGACAGAGATTCGCAGTTTCTTGGGTTTAGCTGGGTATTATCGAAGGTTTGTGGAGGAATTCTCTACTCTCGCCTCCCCATTGACTAAGCTGACGCAGAAAGCAGTTAAGTTTTAGTGGTCCGATGCTTGTGAAAAGAGTTTTCAGGAATTGAAGTCGAGATTGACTTCGCCGCCAGTGTTGACCTTGCCAGACGGTTCAGAGGGATTCTTGGTTTATTGTGATGCTTTGAGAGTTGGTTTGGGGTGTGTTTTGATGCAATGTGGTAAAGTTATAGCATATGCTTCAAGGCAGATCAAGAATCACGAGAAGAATTATCTGACACATGATTTGGAGCTTGCAGCGGTTGTGTTTGCATTGAAAATCTTGCAGCATTATCTTTATGGGGTCCATGTGGACGTGTTCACAGACCACAAGAGTCTTTAGTATTTATTCAAGCAGAAGGAGTTGAACTTAAGGCAGCGGAGATGGATAGAATTGCTCAAGGACTATGATATGAATATTTTGTACCATCCAGGAAAGGAGAATGTGGTAGCCGACGCTCTCAGTCGGAAATCCATGGGTAGCTTGGAACATTTAGAAGCCGGTCAGAGGCCTTTGGCTCGGGAGGTTTATCAGTTGTCCAGTCTTGGGGTCCGTCTTTCGGCCGCAGATGAGGGGAATGTCGTGGTGCGTAATGGGGCGGAGTCTTCTCTTGTAACAGAAGTCAAGGAAAAGCAATTCAGAGATCCAACATTGGTACAGTTGAGAGAGGAAATTCTGAATCACAAAACTTTAGCATTTTCACTCGGTAATGATGACGGTGTATTGCGGTGTCAAGGGAGATTATGTGTTCCTGATGTGGATGATCTTCGGGAAAGGGTAATGGCAGAGGCTCATAATTCCTGGTTGTTTTTTCACCCAGGTTCTACAAAAATGTATCGCGATCTCAAGGAGATTTATTGGTCGAATGGCATGAAGAGGTGTGTGGCGGACTTTGTGGCTAGGTGTCCGAATTGTTAGCAAGTAAAGGCCAAACATCAGAGGCCCGGTTGGGTGACGCAACTTATGGAAATATCGATGTGGAAGTGGGAAATGATCAATATGGACTTTGTGGTAGGATTACCCCACACTCAGCGCAAGTTCGACTCAATTTGGGTAATAGTGGATCGACTACCGAAGTTGGCGCATTTCTTGCAAGTCAAGTCCACTGATACTGCAGAACAATACGCTCAGTTGTATATCAAAGAAATAGTCAGACTCCATGGCACTCCAGTTTCTATTATCTCGGATCGAGGAGCCCAGTTCACAGCTAACTTTCTGAGGAAATTTCAACAAGGTTTGGGTACCCAGGTAAATCTCAGTACAACTTTCCACCCACAGACGAACGGTCAAGTAGAGCGGACCATTCAGACGCTTGAAGATATGTTGCGGGCTTGTGTTTTAGATTTCAAGGGTAGATGGGATGATCACTTACCGCTTATAGAGTTTGCTTACAATAATAGTTTCCACACTAGTATTCAGATGGCCCCATTTGAGGCATTGTACAGAAGGAGGTGTAGGTCTCTGATCGAATGGTTCGAGGTTGGTGAGGCAGAACTGCTAGGACCGGATCTTGTGCATCAAGTTATGGAAAAAGTTAGAGTCATTCAGGAAAGGATGAAAACTTCTTAGAGTCGTCACAAATCCTATGCGGATGTTCATTGTAGAGATTTGGAGTTTCAAGTAGATGATTGAGTATTCTTGAAGGTGTCTCCCATGAAGGGAGTGATGCGGTTTGGGAAGAAAGGGAAATTGAGCCCGAAGTATGTCGGGCCATATCAGATCGCTCAAAGGATAGGGCAAGTAGCGTATAGGTTGGAATTTCCCCCTAAAATGTTATTAGTGCATCCAGTGTTTCATGTGTCCATGTTACAGAAGGTAATTGGAGATCCAGCTGCCATCGTGCCAGTTGAGACCATTTAAATTAATTAGGAATTGTCATATGAAGAGGTTACGATTGCTATTCTTGATTGGCAAGTCCGTAGATTAAGAAACAAAGAAATTGATTCTGTTAAAGTGTTATGGTGAAGTCAGCAAGTCAAGGAAGCCACGTGGGAAGCGGAAAGTGAAATGAAAGAAAAATATCCCCATTTGTTTGAACAAGTCTAGTAGTGATCGTAAGAACTGCCGTCTCTAAGTGAATACACCTTTGTGTTCAATTTTGTTCGAGAACACTTCACTCTCCTAATTTGCTTATTGTTGTAACATCTCAAGTTGTGCCATATTTGTGTATGTTGTGATTATTTGGGTAATGTGCAACTCCTTGAAGTAAGTTAAATTATGTGCAATTCATGTGATAGCTAAAGGATATGCAAATTGTGGTGTTAACTGAATTATGTATAGCATGTTGAAGCAATTGAGTTGTATAAGATTTAATGAGATAACTAAATTATGTGCAAGTTATTGGAGTAATTGAAAATGTGTGAGATTGATTAACAATGTGTTTCTGGGGCTCTCTGACAGGTAGATAGGCCTAATTACAAAGGAAACTCTGGCCAAATTTTCAGAAAATACCGGAGTTAGTGAAATTTGGGGGTGGCATATTGTGTTGTCCAAAATGATTCCCCCGATCCTCATTCGAGGACGAATGATTTTAAGTGGGGGAGGATGTAAAGACCCGTAAAATTTCATGTCTGAAATAATGCCCGAATAGGTCCCTGTGTTGTTATAACTGTAGAAATTCTTAAAAAAGGATCTTTTTGAGTAAAAAGTACCCCGAGACTTAAAAGATAAAATTTTCCAGAATTGTCCTGTTATGCGACGCACTATGCGATCACATAACAGGTATGCAGACCGCATAGTGGTCGTATACATGGACATACCTCTGTCCAGTTTGAGGACAGCTATGCAGCCCAAGATGCGATCGCATCTTGGAAATGCGGACCGCATAGTTGTCACATTCTCGCACCTCCATTTTTGCGGAGGAGGTTATGCGATGCATTATGCGATCGCATAACAGGTATGCGGACCGCATAGTGGTCGCATACCTGGGTAGTACAGTCTAATTTTGGGCCCATTTTAGGGCCAACTATGCGACAGGAATGCGGATCGCATAGTAGGAATGCGATCGCATAGTAGGAATGCGATCGCATTCCTGACCGCATTACTGCTTCGGGGCTCTTTAATTTCTAATTTTTGCACCCGACCCCCAGTTTAAATAAAACACCCATCCCCTTCATTTTAATGGGTATCTGAACAAAAATAGAGAGAAGTGAGAGTGGGTTCTAGAGAGAGAAGTCCCAATCTTCCCCAAATTGATTCTTCAAACATCACTCAGGCTCGGAAATTATCAAGTAATCTTCATCTTCTTCACTCTAAGAGGTAAGTCCCCACCCCATTTCCCTTTAATTCTCAAATTAGTTAGAATGAAGCACACATAGGTTTGTTCTTGCGAATAAAAGATAAGACTTGCATGCATGTGAATAATCTTCCATGACCTAGTAAAAGGAAGCTAGTTAGGGTATTCTTTCACTAACAAAGGTTTTAGTTAAGATAAGGGACCACATGGTGTCTGATAAAAGTCTCAAATGAATTCAATATTCCTAATTCTAAGGTAAATGTGTCGCATTGTGAACTAGATTGACAGTGCTAGACGGTTCGGTTAATTGTGATAGATATTAAAGGGAAAATTCGATTCGAGGTATGTATGGCTAACTTTAATCTTCGTAGAGTCACCTTGTGGTGTCCAAGCATTTGGTATGGGTTTCTTGCTGAGTATATGTGAATTGATTGTCCGGTTATGTTGAGGTGTAATATTTCATTTCTGATTTCCTTAGTTGATTACCATGTTAAGAGAAATTGTGAAAGGAGATTTCTTGTGATTACTATATCATGTGCAAGGTCGTTAAATGCTTGAATATGTTGGTATGAAAGAATGGTAACAAACCCAAATGTGTGCATGTATCTAAGTGTTAAGGGTTGTGTAACAAGTGATGAAAAGGAGTTATGAATTTAATCGAACTAAATGACCATGGCAGTATCGTATATGACCCATTGTTTGGCAAAGTTCATTGTGGCTTGATTTCATACGGATTGTTGGATGTAATAAATTTATATTCTTGTTGATGGAAATATTTGTGATTGAATTAATGGTTGATAAAGACTATTGTGAACATATGATTGTTTGGTTGTTATGAAATTGTACTCTTGATGATATGAAGTTTTGTGATTGAATTGTGGGCCGTTATTGTTGCTATGAAATGTGATTGTCCGATGGGATCGGGTTGAGCGCCGTAACAGAAGAAATAAGGTTGATGTGAGAAAAAATAAGGATGGAATGTGAATTGTATGATGGGACCAGGTTGCACGCCACAAAAAGAAGTTATAAGGGTGGATTGTTGAGAAGGAACAAGGGTGGAACATGATTGTGTTGAGATAAGAATCTGAAACTCTCAATTGTGTTGCTTTTGTATCTCTGTGCACTATTTTTTGGTTTCTTAAATTGTCTCCTATCTGTGTATTATTTTATTTTTCGTAGAGTAAAGTTTGTTTATACATACTAGTACTATTCAACGGTACTAACGTCCCTTTTGCCCGGGGCGCTATATCTTTTATATGGAAGTAGGTGGTTCCATAGAAGGTAGCTCAGCCCGTCGTTAGTGGTGTCTCCTCCTCATCTTTTCGGCAGTTCTGGTGAGCCCCATTTCTCTCGGGGCCATGTGTGGACTACATCATTCTCTTTTGCTTATGTTGTAAAAGGTATAGCCAGGGCCTTGTTGACGGCAAATTTATGTAAAACTCCTTGTACTCTTAGAGGCTCCGTAGACACTGTGTGGGTTGTATATATGTACATCTTGGGCGGTAGTAGTACTCACTCATAATTGTGAATCGCATCGGAAATGTTGTATGTAACTTGCATGTTTTGGGTTATCAAATGTTGAAAGTTAAAAGAGGAAAATGTACTTATGTTGTAAATTGTACTTTGTATCTAAATTGGCTATTTCTTATGGAACAATGTATATTATGAACATGGGGTAATGTGTTGGGTAGGAAAGGCAATCCAAATCCGCTTGACTGAGTTCATCCAGTTAGGAGCCAGTCTCGTCCCTCGATTTTGGGGCGTGACATAGGAGTAAAGCGAGAGTGCTTGACATAGTTTTGAAAAGACTTTGGCAAAAGACAGTACTGAAATGATTCAATAAGCAAAGAAGTTTTCTGAAAATAAGAACTATTTAATGGAAAAAAGTTGGAGAACACTGTGAAATGCTTTTGAAAATCAATAGAACAGCCTAGTTGGTTATAGAACAAATAAGTACATCATCACTTAACAACAAATTTTTCACACAGGGGTAGTGGGAATGGGGGACATATAGAACATATTAATGGGTAGTGAAGCACAAAAGATTTTTCAAGAGTTTTATAGAATTAAGGAGTTAGTCATACAACTGGAAGTAGAGACATAGAGCATGGATCACAGGACAACCATGTGGAAACATATTTATATTGGACAAATTAAGCATAGAACCAGAGTTATTTTGAGATATCAGACAACTTAGCAGAGCAGATTAAACCAGAACCTAAGTAAACAGATTAGGCAAATAATCAAACATGTTGTCATACATAAAATCAATCAGGTTGAGGCAGGCTAGATAAAGCTATAGACAGACCCTTAGACAAACTAATCACAAATTAAACATGACAAGATTCATACATGCTAGTGATTAAACAGTGTAGTTCAGACATGCTAGGTGAAACAATGATTTAGGCATGCTAGTTACACATTGAACAACAAGATGGTAAACATGAACAAGACTGGAAATCAATGAACTAAAGCAGCAACATAGCACATAGAGTTTTGGACTTGAAATTGAATTAGGACCACACCAGTTAAGGAGAGAAAACACAAGATATAGAGTAGATGTGGTGCAATAACTAGAATTGGCTTACAACCGGCTAGTTTAGTGACAGTTGCAAGTAACAAAGAAGAGCAGAGAGCTTTTAAGTGTAAGAAAGAGTTTTCGAACTAGTGTTCGTGTCCAGAAATGAGAATAGAGGAGAGTATATATAGAAGTTGAGGGCTAGACAAAGTAAGGTAAAAAAACAATTGTTCAGTAATTAGGGAAAATTACAGAATCAATCATGCATAAAATCAGTAAGGTCTTCCTCTAATTAAGGGGTAACCAATTAAAGGTAAAGAGCAGGGCAGATAATTAAGGGAAGGAATCAAATAAACTTAGGTACGGAGTAGGTAATTAGGGGTAAATAAACAAGAGCTTTACTTAAGGAAACAAGTAGTAAGAATCCGCAAATATCATAGTTAGTCAGAAATAAGGCAAGAAATAATTAAATCACTGATTTAAAGAAAAATAACATAGGTTTCCATGAATAAGCAGATAAGCCAAGTATAAAGAAAAAAGGATCGAATTTGAAATCCTAATAGAGACATACTAGGGTAAAATCACCAGGTATTCAAATTAGATGAAGGAGAAGCCATGCGAATCAAAGTACGGAACCAAATCATATATCCAATAACACGAACAAGCTCAGAATCCAAACAAAGTGTCAAAAATTGGGTTTTTAGCATAAACTAGTTAGGGTTAAGAAAAACTTAACAAAATCAATCGAAAACACATAAGAACAGGAGATTAAACACTTAAAATCAGAAAACATTTTTGAAGAAAGATTTTCAAGAAACCTTATTTTAGGAAAATGAAAGCCATTTGAAAATCAGAAGCTTTTCATAAGAAACACATGTAATAGGTTTAACTCATCTCAGATCTGTACAGATCTGAGAAGGCCAAAGGACGAAATTAGGGTTTTGCAAAAATAACATAGAGACGAAGACATAGGTTTAGAAATCTATAGGTTTAGGCAAAAATAAGAATATCTTACTAGGGATCAAACCAGGATGGCATGAAACAGGCAAGGAAAAGCCAAAGTCGTAAGTGGACTGACCCTTGTCCCTTGAGGACCTTAGAGATAACAAAACATGTGTAAGAGAGTCGTTAGAGGCCTGAGAGTGGTGAGAAACCACCATGGTCGACGGCAGATGAGTGACGGCGAGGGGGAATTAGGGTTGGGATTAGAGAAAATTCGAGAGATAAGGGAGATGAGTAACGGCGGAGTGAGTAGAGAAATGAGGGGTTTGGGAGGGGGTAGTTTAGGTTAATTAAGGAAATGGGGGATCTGGACCGTTGATCAAAATGATCAACAACTAGAATTCATCAAAATTGGGTCGGGTTAGGTAGGGGTTTGGGCATGGGTTATATTGGGCTGGTTTATAAAGATTTGGGCTGAATTAATTTGGGCTAGAATTAAAATAAAAATGGCTATTTGTTTAATACCCCAACTAAATTCATTAAAATAATTTGTTTAATAATTACTAATTTTAAAAAAAGAATTTCATGCATAGAAATGTTTAAAAAATGGTTATTTAGTATTTAAAAAATACAAAAGACTATTTTCTGGTAAAAATAGCACAAAAATTATATGCGTGGGCTATAATTGCAAAGTTATTGCAATTGTAGTAAAAATGTGCCAATTTGGCTATTTATAGAATAATTTGGACTTAAATCAAGAACTATTTTGAAATCATTCGTGGTGCAATTTTATAATTATTTATTAGAAATAAAATACTGGGCAAATTAATAAAAAATGTAAAAAATTGTGGAAAAATACCAATTGATGCTAACGCATGATTTTGAAGACATATATGCATTTTTAAAATTATTTTGGGAAAAAATTGGGTATCAAAAGCTGCCACTCTTTACCCGGAAAGGATGAAAGAGTTTTCAAGTAAAGATATGATGGCCAATTTTGACCAAACGAGACTGTTTGAAAGATTTAGGCCGTACTCTGGCTTTTGAGCTGCCTACATATCCCTGGTTTTACAGGAATCAGGCCGTGTGTAGTTCTGGATTTATCGGCTAAATATACCGGTGAAGTCATCACAAGAACGGACGTAATGTTTCGGGGTTGGCGAAGGATTGGTTATGGTGAGAGGACAAGTTTGAGATAACTGAAGGAACTGGAGCGAGATCACTCCTGCTGGGATAACAGTTGTTTTCCAGGTCACCTGCATACGAAGATACTACGAGCATATATTTGTGCGGAAATTTAAAGATGATGCAGGTTCCCTTTGGACCATGAGAGCTGTCTTTGGACGGTTAGGGATGACGTCCTTATACCATGATGTCCTGGGCCATGAATTGTTCAGTGAGAGATTCGTAGGCCATGAAATGATGTTCTCGGGCCATGAAGATGGTTCCTCCGAACTATGACGCCTTTGAAATATGATATGCAAATTTGAGAGATCCTCAGGCCATGACATGGTGTCTCCCGGCTATGAGGATGATGCCTTTAGACTATGACGCCTTTGGACAGGTTGGAGATATTTCATCCCATGAGATGAAATAATATGAAGTTAACAAGACAAGGCTTAGTCTTGTGAAGATGAGGGCAGATCTTAGCCTGAAAGGAGAACAAAGTAGATAATGCTTGAGAGATCGGTGAAAGAATGTAAATTGGAGGCAGAGCTAAGCCTCATGCAGGCATGGAGACAGAGCTTAGTCTCATGAAAATGAAGGCAGAGATTAGCCTTATGCAGATGAAGGCAGAGATCAGCCTTATGCAGATGAAGGCATAGATTAGCCTTATGCAGAGGAAGGCATAGATTAGCCTTATGCAAAGGAAGGCAGAGATTAGACTTATGCAGATGAAGAAAGAGATTAGACTTATGCAGATGAAGGCAGAGCTTAGCGTTATGCAGAGGAAGGGATAGATTAGCCTTATGCATATGAAAGGAGAGATTAGCCTTATGTAGATATGGAGGAAGGGCTCAACCTCATGCAGATGCGGGACAAGGCTTAGTCCCACGCAAGATGAAGGCAAAGCTTAGTCTTATGCAGGTATGGAGGTAGAGCTTAACCTCATGAAAATGCGGTACCTGGCTTAGTTCTTATGCAAATATGGAGGTAGAGCTTAACCTCATGCGAATACGGGACATGGATTAGTCCTTATGCAGATGAAGGCAGAGATTAGCCTTATGCAAGGTGAAGGCAACAATTAGCCCTATGCAGGAAAAGAATAAATAGCAGATAGTAACAAAATTTCTTAGCTTGATAGCAGATTTCAGTACTGCGATTGTTGTGAAGGTCATGACTTTGAGGCATGTTTATTCTTTGCTCCTGCATCCAAAGAAAAATCGTGAGTTCTGTAGATGGGGAGGTTGATTTGTGTCCCCGACGGCTTTGCTTGACTTGCTTTGCTTGGTCTGAAGATCCTATTCATATCGTCGGGGTAGCATTTTGCTAAACAGAGCTACCTTATAAGAAAACATGCACAATTTTGTAAAGACATAATGAAAAATATATTTTAAGAAATTTAGATGAACCGATGACCGTGACAAGATCCGAGACATTGCAACCTCTCGTGCTATGGAATTTTGAGGGTCCTCCTCAAAATTATGCTCCAGTTAGCTAGATTGACATCTCTGACTGTTGTACATGCGATCAACTGAACTTACTTTGGAATTTTGAGGGTCCTCCTAAAAATTCTGCCCCAGTTTATGAATGCGGGGGGAAATGAGATTTTTATTGAATTGTGACCAAACCCATAAGGTTGCCTACGTATCTCCTCTTAAACGGGAATCAGTTCGAGCGTAGTTCAATTTACATCATTTGCAGAAAACATAAATGGTTACACATAGTATCGTTTGACTGCATCTGAGTTGATCGGTTTTGGCCAAACTTCTCCGTCCATTTCTGCAAGTATAAGAGCTCCTCCTGTCAGTACCTTGTGAACCATGTATGGGCCTTGCCAGTTAGGAGAGAATTTCCCTTTGGCTTCATATTGATGTGGAAAGATCTTCCTCAACACCAGCTGCCCCGACGTGAACTGTCTAGGCTTGACTTGTTTGTTGAAGGCTCTGGTCATTCTGTTCTGATAAAGTTGTCCGTGACACACTGCATTCATTCTTTTCACGTCTATGAGGTCTAGTTTCTCGTAAGAACTCCTTATCCACTCTGCGTCGCTGAGCTCAGCTTCTTGTATGATTCTCAAGGTAGGAATCTCCACTTCGGCAGGAATAACAGCTTCTGTACCATAAACGAATAAGTATGGAGTTGCACCGGTTGACGTGCAAACTGTGGTGCGGTATCTCAGTAAGGCAAATGATAACTTTTTGTGCCATTGTTTGAGGTTTTCTACCATCTTTCTCAGTATCTTCTTGATATTCTTATTGGAGACTTCTACAGCTCCATTCATCTGAGGTCTATAAGCTGTGGAATTCTTGTGCTTGATTTTGAAGGTCTCACACATGGCCTTCATCAAGTCAGTGTTGAGATTGGAGGCATTGTTAGTGATGATAGATTCAGGAACTCCGAATCAACAAACAATCCGGTTGCGGACAAAGTCTGCCACGACTTTCTAAGTCGCTACTTTGTAAGATGCTGCTTCGACCTATTTGGTGAAATAATCATTAGCTACCAAGATGAACCTGTGTCCATTTGAGGCGGTAGGCTCGAACGGTCCAATGTCATCCATTCCCAAGGCGGCGAATGGCCAAGGTGAGTTTGTTACATTGAGCTCGTTTGGGGGTACCTTTATCATATCTGAATGTATTTGACATTGGTAGCATTTTCGAACATACTGGATGCAGTCCTGTTCCACAGTCATCTAGAAATAACCGACTCTAAGTATCTTCTTGGGCATGACAAAAATATTCATATGCGGGCCGCAGGTTCCAGCATGCATTTCTTCAAGTAGTTATGAAGCTTCCTTTGCATCGACACATCTCAGTAATCCCAAATAAGGAGTTCTCATGTACAGGGTTCCTCCGCTGTGAAAGAAACTAGTAGATAACCTCCGAAGCATACGTTTCTGGGTATGATTTGCATGCTCTTGGTATTCTCCCTTTGCCAAATATTCCTTGATGTCGTGGATCCATGGTTTCCCATATGCTTCTTCTTCAACATGGGCACAATATGCCGGTTGGCTATGAGTTTTCACAGGAATAGGATCAATGAAGTTCTTATCTGGATGCTGTATCATGGATGATAAAGTGCCCAGTGCATCGGCAAACTCGTTATGAGTTCTGGGGACGTGCTGAAATTCTGTCTTTGTGAACCTCTTTCTCAATTCCTGCACATGGTGTAGATACGACAATATCTTGGGATTCTTGGTGGCCAGTTCTCGTACTCGGTGTATAAGAAAATCTGAGTCACCAATTATCAGCAGCTCCTAAATATTCATGTCAGTGGCCATGTTGAGCCCTAGTATACAAGCTTCATACTCTGCCACGTTGTTGGTGCAGGGAAATCTGAGTTTAGCATATACCGAATAATGCTAGCCGGTTTCTAATATTAGGACTGCTTCAACGCCGACTCCTTTGAAATTTGATCCTCCATCAAACAACCTCCAACCGTCATAGGATTCAGCAATGTCTTCTCCTATGAACAGTACCTCTTCATCGGGAAAATACAATTTCAGGGATTCGTATTCTCCTCCCACAGGATTTTCAGCCAGATGATCTGCCAGTGCCTGTCCCTTGACCGCTTTCTACGTCACAAAGACGATGTCGAACTCACTCAGCAGGATTTGCCACTTGGCTAGCTTGCCAGTGGGCATGGTCTTTTGAATGATATACTTCAAGGGATCCATCCTGGATATGAGGTATGTTGTGTAGGCACAGAAGTGGTGCCTCAGCTTCTAGGCTACCCAGGTTAGAGCAAAACAGGTACGTTCTAGGAGAAAACTTCTTACTCAGATAATAGATAGATTGTTCCTTTCTTCTTGTCTAGTCATGCTGCCCCAGAACGCAGCCGAAGGCTCCACCTAGTACTGCAAGGTAGAGTAAGAAGGGTCTACCTGGCTCTGGCGGGACAAAGACTGGTGGTGTTGATAAGTACTCCTTGATTCTGTTGAAGGCCTTTTGACAATCCACGGTCTATTTGGTCACAGTGTCTTTCTTTAACACCTTGAAGATTGGTTCACATATGATCGTGGACTGGGCTATGAACCGATTAATGTAATTCAGCCGTCCCAGAAAACTCATTACATCCTTATTTCCCGGTGGTGGCAACTCCTGGATGGCCTTGAATTTTGATGGATCCAGTTCTATTCCTCGGCGGCTGACGATGAACCCAAGCAATTTTCCGGTAGGAACCCCGAATGCATATTTTGCGAGGTTTAATTTCAAATTGTATTTCCGCAATCTATTGAAAAACTTCCTTAAATCTTCTATATAGTCAGTGGCTTTCTTGGACTTGATGATGACGTTGTCAAGATACACCTCGATCTCTTTATGTACCATGTCATGGAAAATAGTAGCCATGGCCCTCATGTAAGTGTCCCCAACTTTCTTTAGGCTGAACGTCATCATCTTATAATAGTATACTCCCCAAAACGTAATGAAAGCCGTTTTATCAGCGTCTTCCTCGTCCATCCAGATCTGATGATAACCGGTGAAACAATCCACAAAGGACTAGAGTTCTGTTTGGCACAATTGTAGATTAGGATGTGTATGTTTGGAAGAGGGAAATCATCTTTCGGACTGGCTCGATTGAGATCCCGGTAATCGACACAAACTCTTACCTTCCCATATTTCTTTGGAACTGGAACGATGTTGGCTAACCATGTTGGGTATTCAACCACCCTGAGGACTTTGGCGTTGATTTGTTTAGTGACTTCCTCCTTGATTTTCAGACACATATCAGGTTTGAATTTTCAGAGCTTCTGCTTCACTGGTGGGCACATTGGATTCGTGGGCAATTTATGAGCCACAATGAATGTACTCATTCCGGTCATATCATCGTATGACCATGCAAATATGTCCTCATATTCCTTCAAGAATTGTGTGTACGTTTCTTTCATTAACGGCGACAAGTGGATGCTGATGCGAGTTTCTTTGACAGCCTCTGAATCTCCCAAGTTGATTACCTCAGTTTTGTCCAGATTGGACTTAGGCTTGTTCTCAAAGTCCTCTACTTCTTTGATGAACTCATCGGGTACACTATCTTCTTCTTCTAAATCACTATCCTTTTGTTGCGTTGTCTCATTGCATGTCACAGTCATTGGTTCATCAAGATAGTAAATAGTAATGATGTATAGGTAAAAGTATGAGAGAAAAAATGATAATAATAAATATCGATTCATTGAAACATAAAGCGATTTTTAATAACTTAAACAAATGTTTTTGGAACACTGGAGATTTAATTTAGAACAGAAATGCAAAAAGGAAATCATTAGCAAACAAAATAAACAGTGCTTGTTCAGCCTTGCTACCCCGGGACTCGTCGGGCCCTGGATGGTTTGACAGTCCCATTTCTGAGGAATGATCCCTTGCTCACAGCTTGGATGGTAGGGCCTTCCTCTTCCTCCTCCTCGACAATAACACAACAGTCCATATCCTCGTCCTCCAGGAATAAGTTCCTTAAGGATGCTAACGCTTCCTCCTCCTCCTCTGATCCTCATATGACGTCGTCTTGTTGGAAAGTTTGTTCCAAGTGCGGTATGGGCTGCTCCAATGGATAGTAAGGACCACGCCATGGTGGCGACCAATCGTCGTACTCTTGCCAAGTGTGCTGATAGCCCAGGACAAAGGTAGTGTCGTGGTGCTTCAGGTGTATCGGCTTGGAAATGCCTTGAAGATTCTTATCAAGACCCTTGCCAGGTTTGTATCCGCTCCAATTCATTATTCTTTCAATCTTACTACTCCACCACTTATCTTTGTCTATTGCATTGACCCGCTCGATGTGGTGGTAAGTTTCTCCACCAAGCCTTTTTCTACCCTCAACTACCGGGATAGTCTGGCGGTTGTAGATGGGGTTGCTCCCGTCTCCGTGGATAATTACATCTTATTGGTTCCACTCAAATTTTACCGCCTGATGCAAAGTCGATGCCACAGCCCCAGCAGCATGTATCCATGATCGTCCTAATAACAGATTGTAGGACGCGGATATATCTAACACATTAAATTCGACCTCAAACCATGTAGGTCGCATTTGCAGACAAAGACTGATTTCTCCAGTGGTGGACCTCTGAGAACCGTCGAAAGCCTTCACATTCATGGACCCCTATCGTATCTCGTACAGTCCTTTGCCCAACCTTTTTAGTGTTGTCAAAGGGAAAATGTTAAGGCTGGACCCTCCATCGATCAGAACCCTGGTAATGAAGTAATCTTGACATTGCACGGTAATGTGTAGTGCCCTATTGTGACTCAAGCCTTCAAGTGGAAATTCGTCCTCGTGGAAGGTAATCTTGTGGCTATCTAATACCTGCCCCACCATGTTGGACATCTCTCCGCTTGTGATGTTATTAGGTACATAATCTTCATTTAACACCTTCCGAGTTCTGCATCAATGATAAGATGGATATCTAGGCTGGAGTTTTGTTCAGATGATCTATGACTGAATACTCCCTAGCTTGCACCTTCCTCTAGAGATCATCCGGACCTATTTCAATAATGGGAGGCCTGTTAGGAGCCTGCTTGCTAGACTCTCCCAAGTTCTCAGGTGTATAGATCCTGCCTGTCCTGGTCATCCCATGTGCAACACCAACTTCTTCTTTCTTGACTTCTATATTGACCTTTTCTTTCCTTCTAGCTTCATCTACGTAATCCCAGGGCACAACATTAGTGTTGAAAGGCGGCATAGTTGACATTGTCACTCTGATTGGTGTGGCTACCCTTACTTCAACGGGAATAGGTGCCGTGGCAGGTGGCATTACTTCAACCTCAAACGGCACAGGTGCGTCTGTAGGTGGTGTTCCTTCAAACTCGAACGGGACTGATGTAGTTACCTCAACATCTCCTGACGGCTGAATCTATACTATAATGGGATTAAGTGTAACCGCTAGCTTCTTGGGATCATCACCTTGTTTGATTAGACCGATCGATCCTTCTAGGTCCCATTCTTCATATATTTCTATCATATTGATGCCTCCACCCCTATGGTCTAGGAGGGGGTTATTGCGGACATTGGGAGTAGCCTCCTTTTCTTGGATGATTTTATTATCAATCAAAAATTGGATTTTATCCTTCAATGAGCGCCATTCATCGATGGTATGTCCCTTCATGCCGGAATGATATGCACAAGTTTTGTTCGGATTGACCCATTGGGATGGATTCTCAGTGGCTACAGCAGGGATGGGTGTGACGTAACCAGAAGCTTTTAGCCTTTCATACAACTGGTCAATGTGCTTAGTAATGGCGGTATATTGTTTGGGTGGCCTACGATCAAAGTTAGGTCGAGGTCTTGGGAAGTTTTGGCGAGCTGGAGGTGACTGGAAGCGAGACGGTTGGGAGTTGTAGGTGTGATAAATAGTGGATGGTTGGGAATATCTGGGAGATGTGGGTTGATAAGTAGGTTGAGGGGATGGCTGATATGTAGGTGGAGGTGCTGGCTGATATGTAGGTGGAGGTGCTGGCTGATATGTAGGTGGGGGTGCTTGGTATGCAAGTGAAGAGGTTCGATATGTCAGTAGAGATTTGGGTCCCTGTGCAACCATTACCGCTCATACGTCTTTCTTCTTGGATATACCACCAGACTGTAGTGCCTTGTTTGTGGCTTGTAGTTCTTCAAAATTAGTGACCATTCCGCTCTTAATACTTTCTTCAATTCTCTCACCCAGCTTGATGATGTCGGAGAATTTATGATTTTCAATCACCATCAGTCTCTCATAATATTGTGGGTCCTGTGCCCTGACGAAGAATTTATTCTTTTGCTCTTCGTCTAGTGCAGGATTGACCTTGGCTGCTTCTGACCTCCAACGAGTGGCATACTCGTGAAAGGTTTAAGCGGGCTTCTTCTTGAGATTCTGGATGTAAAATACGTCTGGTGCATTTTCTGTATTGAACCTGAATCGGTCCATGAAATTCGAGTCCATACTCACCCAGTTAGACCACTTCTTAGGGTCCTGGATGATGTACCAAAACAAAACATCCCCTGTAAGGCTCCTCATAAACAATTTCATGCCAATCTTCTCGTCTCGTCCAACTTCGACCAATTTTTCACAATAGGTCCTCAGATGGACCCTCGGATCACCAGTACCATCGAACATCTCGAACTTGGGAGGTTTGTAACCCTCCGGTAGTTCTACATCAGGCTGTATATAGAGATCTTCGTAATACGATCCTTCGATTCCCTTACCTCCTTCCACGCCTTGAACTTGGCTAGTTAATTTCTTGAGTTCTTCGGCCAGGTTCTTGATAAGCATATCCTTCTCACTGGATTCCGGTGTGTAAGAGATGGGCTGGGTGGAGTGAGGTAGAGTCTCCACGTATATGGCGTTGTTCTGGTGGCCTGGTGCCTGAGCATAGAGTTTATCGTTGGTGGAATTTTGTGGTTCAGGAATGATTAGTGGGGTGGTTCGGGAAGTGTGGCAGGTGTTTTGTTGGTATTGTAGTGGGGTGGTTTGATTTTGTGGTGGAGTTATACAGTGGTAAGTTGCAGGAGGATTCTATTTCTTGGGGGTATTCTGAGGTTGTGCGGGGTTTTGAGTGTTCGGGTGGATGACATCCGGAACACTAAGTGAGAAGGACAAGTTCGCTAGGTTCCGAACATGTTCAAGTTCCCCTTGAAGTTTCAGTAGTTTGTGTTCAAGTTGCGACACAACATCATTCTGGACTTGAGTATCCCGATTGTCTGAAGCTTTTGTATGTTCAACTGGTGTTGTGTTCTCTTTTCTGATGTTATTCAAGTCTTCCATCTTTGCTTTGACTTTGCCTTTAGGTGGACTAGGAGGAGGAGAAGGTGGAGGGCCCCTGGATCTTGTATGGTATGCTGATGATGCCAGAATGCACGAAACAACCTTTGGGGAAGGGGAATAGTCAAAAGAAAATAAAAAAATAAAAACAAAAGGTAGCCAAGTAAGTGAGGATTATGACAAAAGTATTTGCAATATTTAAACACATATTGCATAATTGTAAACGTGTCCTAAATTTGGGAGACTCGTTGCGCCCGAGGTAGGCCTAGCGACAAGTTGATATGGAGAACTTAGATGCCAAAATGCCTCATTTCATTAATGTAAAATAGACGAATCCCAAAACGATACTGAAATAACAAATAGGAAATAAGTCACTAATGTCCCTTGGCTTTATTACATTTATGAAAGCAAAAAGGTAAATCTAGACTATTTGGTCCCTGAAGGACCTTTCCCAGATTCGATATTCTTAATCCCATCTAAACAATTGCCCAACTCGCGCAGTCCCAGCAGTAAGAGGCTCAAGCCAAGTTTTCTCCTTCATTCCCCTCGGCATTCTGGCAATCCTCAATCCTTTTGATGACTTTGCCTTCCAGCTCCACTATACCTCGCTCCAAGTATTCTAGCTTCCTGATGGAAAGGATAGCCATCTGTTTCCATTCCTCGATCAGCCTCTTGTTGGTCTCATGTATTTCGCGGTGCTCGTTCTCAGAATCGTGGATCCATTTGTTCATCTAGTTGTACTTGACCTGAGCCTCAACATCTTCATCTATGATTCTATTGCCTCGGCTGATTCCATGCCTCACTAGCCCGTCCATGTTTTCCTCTAACCATGCCAGATAGAAAGGTGCACACCCTGCATGGTACCTGTTGGGTTCAATAGTATTCTTCTCCATGATGATGTTGTAGTGCCATATGTGTTGATCTTGGCACTTGTAGGGGACGTTGTTGTCTTGGAAATACGCTCTAAAGTGACCCATCTTGGCAACCCTCAGCACAACTTGCTTTCTGCCTGCCTGTCTCATGACTCGGAGAGGAACGTAAGGATATATACTTTGCAACCCGATCAGCACTAAGTGCGGTGCATCCTTGGACCTGATGATGAACTCATCCGGCAGGAACTATTCGAACATCCATTGCACTTATTCTTCAGTCATGTTGTCAAAGAATTATACCCACTCTTTGGCAGTTTCCGGCTGAGAAAATCTGTCTGGAATGTAGGTCATCTGCTTGGGGTGATGGAAAGCAATGTGGTCATTCCAAGCGCCACATTGAAGATGTTCTAAGAGCCACAACTGCAGCAATAAGTTACAGCCCTCGAAGTGTTTAACCCCTCTTTGACAATGGTCCAAGGCTAGGTAAATATCAGCTAGGATCATAGGGACAATGCTGAAGGGGTTTGCCAATCGATCCCTTCCGTGAAGGCCCTGGTTACCATGGCTAACCTGGAATGAATCCTTTCCCTCTTTGTAGGGAACACTATCAAGCCCAGAAAGCACACAATGAACACGAATACCCTACGGTGGATATGACCCAGAGACGTGAAGGCAAACTCGTCATGATAGGTACGGTATTATTTGCTGTGACCGTATCTTTCATATAAGTACTCGAAGGGTATGTAGTATTTTTTCAAACACTCCAATTCTGAATTTTTCTTCAACCCCATCATTTTCAGAAAACCTTTGCCCGTGCGGTTCTCAGGTACCAACAACCCAATGCTTTCCCAAACTAGTCCAGCTAGTCCTCCTATTTCTTCTAAGAGCGGTGTCATCTCAATATTCCCAAAGTGGAATACAACTCTTTCACTATCTCAAAACAAAGTAGTGTCCTCAATCAACATATTGTTTGGCAGGATGTCCAAAAGAGACGGTAAATTGCCCAGATACTTCTTCACGTGTTTCTTATCACTGGAGGAAAGGTCTTCCCACCAGTCTAGAAGCATCGGTAGGATATTGTGGACCATACCAAATATGGGGACCTCGTGCCTCATTGTCTGCAAGACAAAAATGGTTAGGCCCTTTCCCCCACCAGACTCGACTATTTTATACACTTATGACTAGCATACAAACATTTAGTTCTCCAAATTAATGCACATAATGTGATCGTGTCCATTGGGATTATGAAAACCCCAATGGACTTTTGGATAAGGTTGTCTTAAAGGATTAATGTGCGGACGACACATTAACCCGGCTAGGTTTGACCATGATACATGCACAATATAACAAGAGTAAGGTTTCTATAGGGGTATAGACCGGTACACTCGAGCAGACAACTCGAGGGGGAAAGGCAAAGAACCATCGACTGCACCGCTGATCGACTGATTTTACCGAAAATAAGCCTTTCCAAATTTAGGGGGTGATATAAATAGGAAGAGAGCAACCACTCATCAAGCGTTGCTATATGATTTGAATAGGCACGAGTGGAGTATGATGTTGAGCATGATTATGCAGCAATAAATAAGAAATAAACAACATGTTGTCATGTATTTGCACATTATGGAAGCGATAAATACAACAATTATAATTAAAAGTCGGTTACAGAGAAACAAAGAAACATGTCAGTTCCGTTTGGAAGAATAAATACTTGGGAAACTAAACAACTAATTGCACATAAAAAGGGAAAGGGAAAGGGAAAGGGTGCAGGTATGAACAAAGTAAGGCACAAATTCACAAAGCGGTTTGTAATGGTAAAAGCCTAAGAATCCCCAGCTGAGTCGCCATGCTTTCGCGCCCCCCTTTTTCCTCTCCTTTCGGATTAGTCAGGGTTTTTGACATTATTGGGATAACTCGTTTCCTTTTGGAAAAAAAGGATATAAGGAGTATGAAGAGTCGTTACCTAACGAATTAAGGTGAGTTAGGGCACCTACTACGGGTCATTTATAACACTAATTTTATAACCAGAGATTGGGTAATGGCTTGAAGTTACTTCAAGGGGAAGGTGTTAGACACCCCTCGAAGTCCACAACTGTGGGTCCTGGCCAAACTTACTTTGTGAATTAATAAAGTGCAAATAAGCAGTCTAAGCACACATATGTAAACAGATACAGGTTTTAACAGATTAGCAGTCTAAGCACACATATGTAAACAAATAAAGGCTTTAAAAGATTAGCAGTCTAAGCAAACATATGTAAATGGGTGAAAGGGGTCCTAAGTTGTTTATCCTATAGGATCATATCCATGCAATGCCCGGTAATCACTCCTCAATGAGGGGCTATGTGATGACCCAGAAGGTCATCCTAAGTAATTCCAGCTAATTCTATGTTCTGAGGCCCCGAAAGCCTCTGTTAATCTCAACTTGATATGCGTGCATAGCCCCAGCAGGTAGCCGGGAAGCTTCCATGTGAAAATTTGATAAAAATAGGATTTTTGAATTGAATAATTGAATAAAGTTGACTTTGGTCAATATTCTTGGTAAACGGACCCGGACCCATGATGTGACGGTCCCGGAGGGTCCGTAGGAAAATATGGGACTTGGGCGTATGCCCGAAATCGAGAGAGCTTTTGAAAAATCAGTAAATTGAGTAAGAGTTCATTTATTGAAATTCGAGAACCCAGTAATTCCTAGGAATTCATTAAACCGTTTTAGAAAATTAGTTTAGCAAGGATGCAGTAAATTAAAAACTCAACTGTTAAAGGTGGATCGGGGGCTAGAAATCAGTACTGAGAATAAGAAAATGTATACCTTTAGGATTGTCTCTAAAAGAAATACAGGAGTCTGAGTTGGAAAACAGTGGGGTTTCAATCATTTCTTTTTGGAAAACTCAGTAATAAACAAGAAGTTCAGTTAAAAATAGAGCAACTTAGAGGAGAGTGATTGATTAAAAATCCAGTAGTCTAGGGACAGTATCAAAAAGGTGCGACATTTAGAAAACTTTCAATTAAAAGGATGAATAACTTTTAGAGAATCAATAGTCAGAAGCAAAGCAAGATTTTAAATAAACAGAGTATCTTGAGCAGGTGTGACTTACTTTAAAATCTAATAATTCAAAATAGAACAAGAACCAAGAGTTTAAAGGAGTTTTAGTAAGTAGAAGAGTGAATGCACAATTTAAAAAATCAGTAATTAGGAACAGAGCAGGAGTTTTTAGAAAGAAATAGAATGAACTTCAGAAAACAAGAGTTAAAGCACAAAGATTTTAAGGATTTCAAAAGAGGCTAATTAGACCTAAGACCAGCCAAATATTGAGCTACTTATTTTGGTTTTAGTGCGTATTAGGCCTAAGGTTTGCCTAGGTGTCGTATACATTGCCTACTTATGTTAAAAGGTGAACATGCATATTTAAGTCTGATTTTAAAAGGAGGTGATGCTATATTTGCACATTTTAGCAAGATTATCAGATTAGATACAGGCTAACAAGGTGTTCAGCAAAATATAACTTGAAACAAACCTGCTGAAGGTTAAGTCCTAAGAACATGACATCTAATGCACACAAGAATCCCTAAGGACATGATTTCTAAATGAAATGCCTATGAAATGTAGTAGCCATACATCATATCATTTATTATAGTTATTAATCAGGGCTTATAAGATGATAGGAACTTAATAGACATGCTGAAATAAAGAACCTACATAGGATTTCTATTGCATGATATGCATGTCATAAGCAGGGTACTATCGCACACATAGGGAAATAAATCCTATAGTCATGATTTCTACCCGTTACTACACTAAACATGCACACACCCTCCCATATCCATTATCCAACCCCAATAGTTTGTTTACAAATCATTACAGGCCATAGCAAACGAATTACAGTAAGTGCAAAGAAAAATAAGAAGTTATTCTATAGAGAGCCTTCAAACAGGCCCAACCTTCCAGCCTCACCCCTGTTGAGCCTCACATCCTTACACAACCTGGATGCGGCAAAGCTCCCAAAGGTCCTTGTAAGGGTCCTAGCCAATACCAGCTCCCAGCAGTTATCAAAGTTGAGATTGGTGTAGTGTAGAATTACCTGCCTAAGTGTGTCAAAGTTCATAGGGAACTCAAGGTCCCTAAGCATTTCTCACACTGACGGGGTGGATACTAGAGGGTCTAAGAGTAGTGGAAAGTGCTTAGAGTTTAAAGAGTATTGAGTTTGAAAGAATAGTTTGAAATAGCAGTTTTGAAAATAACTTCAGAGAATGGAAGAGTTTTGTAAAACAGTTTGCAAAAAGGAGAGGCAATGTAACCACTAATCCAACAGAAAGAGAACTCAAGAAAGAGCACACACAAACAAGGATAAGGGAGTTGGGGACAATTGCTTCTCACATTAGCAGTAGAATAGGATTATAGATTCACATATTTATCACATAATTGTCATAAAGCACCATAGATTAATAGAAATAGGATTGCATAACATTCAGGTATCTTGAGGGGCAGGTATAACATAGGAGGTTAAGTAGGGGATGAGAGCAGGTAACATCAACTAACCCAGAGACAAATAAGTACGCTAGTTGCATGAATTTCACATAAAATCATAGAAGGAACATGAGATATATTAGACTAAGAGAAAAGGAAAAATATTAAGGGCATGCTAATTACACAGGACTTAAGCAGTTATAGAGAATCACATGGGCAAAGCAGAATAAGAAAAGGACATCACATAGTCATGTTAATTACATGGTAGGCAATAGAACCATAAGATAAAGCATATAAGGAATAACAAGTATGTTAGCAAGAACTGAAACATATTGTGTTGGGGTACTGTAAACTTAGATTAGGGACATACCAGTCAAGGGATATATCACAGCAAAATGCAAAGGGATGGTGCAGCAAACAGTGGTGTGCAGGACAATAGAACAACAAGAAGGTAGTAGTGCACAGAAGCAAGAGAGAGCAACAATGATTACTCACTCTTGGCTTTTAGCCAACTGAGTAGTCAATAACCAATGTAAAGAGCAAGAATGGATGTGTATAGAAGCAATATAAAGTGTGTGTTTGATATCAATGTTCTCAATATCTCAGTGTCTTAGACTTAGTGTCTTAGTCTTAGTGTCTTAGTGTGTTATGAAAAGAGAGAAGACAGAGTATATATAGTGTTACAAACGAGTAGCTCATAAGGTAAAGGGTGCACAGTTATGGAAATACAACCAATTAGTATCAATTAAACACTGGACTCCTTTAATTAAGGAGTCAAGTTCAAAAAGGAAAAGCAATCAGTTCATAAGACTGATTTTGCTTAATTAGAGTCAAGGGAATCACATAATACATAAATAAAGCCAAGTACATAGTATATAGTTAAGGAAAGTTGAAATACCATTGCACTTATAAAGCCAATTAGGGTATTAGTTTGAAAATAGACTGAAAGAATCTCGGATTCAATTACAATCACAGAGAATCCGAGATGGTTAAGGAAAGCACCACATAAATATGCAAAGAACTCAAAATTGGTATAGAATTATAAAAGGAAATACAAAATTGTGTATTCAAGGAAAGTATCACACATAGATATAGAAAGAATTCGAAAAGTGGTACATAATTACAAAAGGAAAATACAAAATTGTGTATTTAGGGAAAGTATCACAGTGCCCGGGGATTCTTACACAACAAGATCGACATAAATCGACAAGTAGACAGCCAGTAGAGTAGAGGTCAAACATTTAAATGACAATCACTGATAGACACGAAGATATATTCATAGCAATCAACAAGAAGAGGTCATAATAATGTATCAAGCGAAAGTCATGAAGAGACACATGAGTACTCACAGTCAAACAACAAGGATTCACATAGAACACTAGGGTTTATAGCAATAACAGTTCGAACAACAAAAATCATGAGATACTTGCTTAAACATGGTATAGATGACTAAAATCAAGAAGAAACCGTTTTTGAAAACAGGGTTAAGAAACCCTAGCTTTGAAAATGTTAAAAAAGAGATTTTCCGGAGAAAACCATAGAGAAACCTCATAATATTGTAAAAATGTAAACAGATATTAATAAAATCAAAATACAGATGATTAGGGTTTCGTGGAACCCATAAAAGAGGGCAAACCTCAGAGATGGCATAGATTAGGCGGGAGGGACATGTAAACTTACTCAAACAGCCGGGGGTTGGTCGGAAAGTGGCAAGAGGCTCAAAGGAGGTGAGTGGACTGCTCCAGGCTCGTTTGAAGAACTCAGGGCGTCACTGAGCAGGTGAGAGGTGGGTGGATGACCTGGAGATGACAGGGAACCAAGTTTCCGGTGAAAATCCACCGGAGAAGGCGACCAGAGGTCATCGGAGAAGACGAACAAGGGGACTTCTAGAGAACTGTNAATTAAGGTAGGTTAAGTTTGGACCGTTGAGCTTGTGTGATCAACGGTTCAGATCAAATGTGGGGTTGGGCCGGGTAGGATTTTTAGTTGCGCTGGGTATTTTTGGGTTTGGGTTTGGGTTGTAATTGGGTTAATTAATTGGGTAGGTTAGGATTAAAATTAGGCTAGAAATTAAATAGGATGTGTCTAGTTATTAAATACCCATGAAAAATAGATAATTAATTAAATAAAATAGCTAATAATTGTATGAAATGAAATTAGGTTAAAAATAAGTATAATTACAGTAATTAGACAATATAAAAATATAAAAGACATGAATTCTGATTTTAAGGGTATAAAATGACTAATTAGGCTATAACTGCAAAACAATTGTAATTGCAATTAAATAGTACTCAATTGGTCAATTTATGAAATAATTGAAATTTAATAAGTAAAAAGTGATTATAAATGACATATTAAATTGGAAAACATTTTGAGATTTATTTAGAGCGTAATTTAGGAATTATGAAAGATACGAAATATGAAATAAATAGGGAATAATTCAAATAAAAATATGTAAAAATTGGAAAAAATATTCATTATTGCTAAGAGTGATTTTGAAACATGTAGACAATATTTAAAATAATTTGGGAAAAA
The DNA here is from genome assembly GCA_005239495.1 of Nicotiana undulata. NCBI lineage: Eukaryota > Viridiplantae > Streptophyta > Magnoliopsida > Solanales > Solanaceae > Nicotiana > Nicotiana undulata. The sequence goes on along the minus strand of ML281404.1, from coordinate 144,176 downwards.
TTGGGTATCAACAGCTGCCCCTCTTTACCCGGGAAGGATGAAAGAGTTGTTGGGTAAAGATATGATGGCCAATTTTGACCTGAGATGAAGTTGCGGGATAGAATTCGGCTGCACCCTGGTTTCTAAGCTGCCTACATATCCCTGGTTTTACAGGAATCAGGCCGCATGTAGTTCTGGAATCATCGGCGAAATATACCGACGATGTTTTACAAGAACGGACACAAGGTGCATGGTGGGGTAAGAATACGGAGATCTTTCGAGGTTGTGTCGAGAACTGGAGCGGTTCGCTCCTGCCTGGTTGGCTTTTCCGGCCGGGTTACCTACAAATAAAGACGAACGTATATTGTGCATAATATAAACATGATGCAAGTTCCTGTAGGACTATGGATGATGTCTTCTGACAGTTAGGATGCTGTCCTTAGACCATGATGTCCTGGGCCATGAATCGCTTGGTGCGGGATTCGCGGGCTATGAAATGATGTTCTCGGGCCCTGAGGATTGTGCCTTCGAACCATGATGCCTTTGAATAATGATATACAAGTTGGATATAAGAGATCCGAAGGCTATGAAGTGATGTTCTCGGGCCATGAAGATGGTGCCTCTGAACGATGACGCCTTTTGGACAAGCTGGCGATATTTCAGCCCATGAAGGATGCAATAGTATGATGTTGACAAGATAGAGCATAGTCTTGCGATTTACGGAAAGAAATAGGGCAGAGCTTAGCCCGAAAAGAAGCGTATATAAATGACGTAACGAAAGGTGACTGCTTTGGAAAGGTAGAAAGGGAGCTTATAGTAGTGTAATAAGACGCGGAGAGAGGTAGCGTGGAACCTCGGAAGGAAGAAGGACATCCTTATGCAAGAAGTAAATGCAGATGGAGGTAGAGCTTAAACTCGGAAGGCAGAAGTTAGATGTATGCAATGTGAGAAAATGCAGAGAGACAATGCTTAGTCTCGAAAGGCAGAAAGTAGCCTTGTGCAATGTGAATGCAGATGGAGGTAGAGCTTAACCTCATGCAAGATGTAGATAGAGCTTATTCTCGGAAGGTAGAAAGTAGCCTTATGCAATGATGCGAATGCAGATGGAGGTAGAGCTTAACCTCATGCAAGATGGAGACAGAGCTTAGTCTCGGAAGGTAGAAAGTAGCCTTATGCAAAGATGCGAATGCAGATGGAGGTAGAGCTTAACCTCATGCAAGATGGAGACAAAGCTTAGTCTCGGAAGGCAGAAAGTTAGCCTTATGCAAATGCGAATGTAGATGGAGGTAGAGCTTAACCTCATGCAATATGGAGACAGAGCTTAGTCTCGGAAGGCAGAAAGTAGCCTTATGCAAAGATGCGAATGCCGATGGAGGTAGAGCTTAACCTCATGCAATATGGAGACAGAGCTTAGTCTCGGAAGGCAGAAAGTAGCCTTATGCGAAGATGCGAATGGAGGTAGAGCTTAACCTCATGCAAGATGGAGACAAAGCTTAGTCTCGAGAGGCATAAAAGTAGCCTCATGCAATGCAGAAAATAAAGTGATAGTAAGAGTTCTTAGCTGATGATAAAGTGCGATGATACGACTATTGTGAATGAAGCATCGTTTGCAATGATGATAGTAGTAAGCATTTGGCATGTGCAATGAATATGAGGGTGTATCTTTGAGAAGCGTGCATCTTGTAGGGATATTGGTATGTCTTGGGCTTTCCCGTACTCGTGTCTGCATCCAAAGAAAAATCGTGAGTTCTGTAAAGGGGAATGTTAGTTCGTACCCCCGCTGGCTCGGATTGGCCTATCTGCTTGATGATGATGACTTTGTTTGTACCGCAAGGGTAGCGTTGCTAAAACAAACTGCTTTTTGAGAAGATAAATATGCATGGTTTTATAAAATATGACATATAGAAAGCATAGTCTTCTTTGGATGAACCGACGACCGTGATGCGGTTCAAGACATTCCAACCTCTCTTGCTGCGGAGATTTGAGGGTCCTCCTCAACATTTGCCCCAAATTGATGGGTGAAGGCTTCTGGCTATTACTGATGCGGTACTTGACTGAATTTTCTTCAGAATTTTGAGGTCCCTCCTCAAAATTCTGCCCCAATTTCCATTCGTGGGGAAAATGAAAATTTTATTAGAATGTGACCGAACCCATAGGGTTGCCTATGTATACCCTCTTAAACGGGAATCAGGTCAAGCGTAGTTCATTTTACAACATTGATAGAAGCATAACAATTACACATAGTAGTGCTTGACTGCGTCTGAATTGATTGGTTTAGGCCAAACTTCTCCATCCATTTCTGCCAGTATGAGTGCTCCTCCTGTTAGTACTCGGTGAACCATGAACGGGCCTTGCCAATTGGGAGAGAATTTCCCTTTTGCTTCGTCTTGATGAGGAAATATTTTCTTTAACACCACCTGCCCGGTGTGAATCGTCTTGTTTTGACTTTCTTGTTGAAGGCTCGAGTCATTCTATTCTGATATAGCTAACCATGACAAAACGCGTTCATTCTCTTTCTGTCTATGAGGGCCAACTGCTCATAACGGCTCCTTGCCCATTCTGCGTCGCTGCGCTCAGCTTCTTGTATAATCCTCAGGGATGGAATTTCAACTTCAGCAGGAATGACGGCTTCTGTGCCGTATGCCAACATGTAAGGAGTTGCCCCGGTTGATGTGCGGACTGTAGTACGATACCCCAACAGAGCAAATGATAACTTCTCATGCCATTGCCTGTGCTTTTCTATCATCCTTCTCAGTATCTTCTTGATGTTCTTGTTGGTAGCCTCGACAACTCCGTTCATTTGAGGTCTGTATGCTGTAGAATTCTTGTGCTTGATCTTGAAGGTTTCACACATTACTTTCATCAAGTCACTGTTGAGATTGGAACCATTATCGGTGATGATTGAATCTGGAACCCCAAACCGACAAACAATGCGGTCGCGGACAAAGTCGGCTACCACTTTCTTAGTAACTACTTTGTAGGATGCCGCTTCGACCCATTTGGTGAAATAGTCAATGGAAACCAGAATGAACCTGTGTCCATTGGAGGCAGCAGGCTCGATTGGTCCAATAACATCCATGCCCCAAGCGGTGAACGGCCAGGGCGAGCTTGTTGCATTAAGATTGCTGGGAGGTACCTTTATCATATCCCCATGTATTTGACACCGATGGCATTTGCGGACATACTGGATGCAGTCTATTTCCATGGTCATCAAGAAATAACCAGCCCTAAGAATCTTCTTTGCTAGAACAAACCCGTTCATATGAGGACCGCATGTACCAGCATGTATTTCCTCCAACAGCCTCGTTGCTTCCTTTGCCTCGACACATCTTAGCAAACCCAGATCAGGAGTCCTCCTATATAGGATTCCTCCGCTATGAAAGAAGTTGTTTGATAATCTTCGTAGAGTGCGCTTTTGAGTGGCGTTTTCAAGCATTGGGTACTCTCCCTCCGCCAAGTACTCCTTAATATCATGAAACCAAGGCTTTCCATCTGCTTCTTCTTCAGCGTGTGCACAGTAAGCCGGCTGAGTGTGAATTTCCATCGGGATAGGATCAATGAAATTCTTATCTGGATGCTGGATGATGGATGACAAGGTGGCCAGTGCGTTGGCGAACTCATTCTGGATTCTGGGAACATGCCGAAATTCAATCTTTGTGAACCTCCTTCTCAATTCCTGCACATGATGTAGGTATGGCAGTATCTTGGAATTCATGGTCTCCCATTCTCCTTGAACTTGGTGTATTAATATGTCCGAATCACCAATCACTAATAATTCTTGAACATTCATGTCGATGGCCAAGTTGAGCCCCAGGATACAGGCCTCATATTCAGCCATGTTATTGGTGCAGGGAAACCTGAGTTTGGCGGATACCGGGTAATGCTGACCAGTTTCTAAAATTAAGACTGCTCCAATACCCATGCCTTTGAAGTTAGCGGCCCTATCAAAGAACATCCTCCAACCATCGTAGGATTCTGATATGTCCTCTCCTACAAAGGATACCTCCTCATCGGGGAAATACATTTTTAAAGGTTCGTATTCTCCGTCCACAGGATTCTAAACAAGATGATCGGCTAATTCTTGTCCCTTGACTGCCTTCTGAGTTACGCAAATGATGTCGAACTCACTTAATAGGATGTGCCATATAGCCAGCTTGCCACTGGGCATAGGTTTCTGAAAGATGTACTTGAGCGGATCCATCCTCGATATGAGGTACGTTGTGTAGGCGCAGAAATAATGCCTTAGCTTCTGTGAAACCCAAGTCAAAGCACAACAGGTGCGCTCTATTAGAGAATACCGGGCCTCATACGGGGTGAACTTCTTGCTGAGATAGTAAATTGCTTGCTCCTTCCTTCCTGTTTCATCATGTTACCCGAGAATGCAACCGAAAGCTCCATCTAATACAACCAAGTAGAGTAATAGGGTTTACCCGGCTCTGGGGGTATCAAGACTGGTGGTGTTGAGAGGTACTCCTTGATTATGTCGAAGGCTTTTTGACAATCCTCAATCCATTTGGTGGCAACATCCTTTCTTAGCATCTTGAAAATTGGTTCACAAATGACGGTAGACTCGGCTATGAACCGGCTGATATAATTGAGCCGTCCCAAGAAGCTCATAACATCCTTTTTGTTCCTTGGTGGCCATAATTCTTGGATGGCTTTGACCTTTCATGGATCTAGCTCTATTCCTCAACGACTGACAATCAACCCTAGCAGCTTGCCGGCAGGAACCCCAAATGCACATTTTGCGGGGTTAAGTTTCAGATTGCATTTCCTTAACCTGTTGAAGAACTTTCTCAAATCTCCCATGTGATCAGCAACTTTCTTTGATTTGATGATGATGTCATCCACATATACCTCGATTTTCTTGTGAATCATGTCATAGAATATAGTAGTCATGGCTCTCATGTAAGTGGCCCCTGCATTCTTCAGACCGAATGGCATCATTTTGTAGCAATACACCCCCCATGGCGTAATGAATGTCATTTTCTCAGCATCTTCCTCGTCCATACAAATCTGATGGTAACCACCAAAGAAATCCACAAAAGACTGCAGCTCGTGCATGGAGCAGTTGTCAATTAAGACATGTATATTCGGCAGGGGAAAGTCGTCTTTTGGACTGGCACAGTTGAGATATCGGTAGTCGACGTAGACTCTGACCTTCCCATGTTTCTTTGGTACAGGCACAATTTTGGCTAACCATGTAGGATATTTGACCACTCGGAGAACCCCGACGTTGATCTTCTTGGTGACCTCTTCTTTGATTTTCAAACTCATGTCTAGTTTGAACTTCCTGAGCTTTTGCTTTACTGGTGGGCATGTCGGATTGGTTGGCAGCTTGTGGGCCACAATAGATGTACTAAGGCCAGTCATGTCATCATATGACCAGGCGAATATGTCCTCATACTCCCTTAAAAATTTCGTATAATCCTCCTTTTCTGATGGTGATAGATGAATGCTGATGCATGTTTCTTTGACAATCTCTGCGTTTCCCAAGTTGACGACCTCAGTCTCGTCCAAGTTAGACTTAGTTCTATTCTCAAAGTTCTCGACTTCTTTAATAATATCCTCAGGTATATCATCCTCGTCTGACTCGGAATCCATTTGTTGCGTTGCCTTGTTGCAAGTCACAGTCGTCGGTTCATCAAGATGAGTAATAGTAATGCTGTGTAAAATAAAGTAATGGGAAGGAAAACAGTAACAAATAAATATAAGTAAATGTAAGATTGATGAAGAAATTGGAAATGCTTTGATAAATCGAGTAATTGTTTGAACATAAGAGCTCTTTTCTTGCAGAAATTAAAAATGCGTAAAGGAAGGAAATGCTTTAAGTAATGTTTGTTTTGTTAGCCTTGCTACCCTGAAGCTCGACGGTCTTTGGTCGTCCTGATAGATCAATTATGGAGACGTGATCCCTTGCTCACGACTTGTATGGAAGGGCCTTCGTCCCCTTCCTCTTCAAAGATGACACAGCAGTCCATATCCTTATCATCCAGAAAGAGATCCCTCATTGCTGCTAGCTTCTTCTTCGTCTGTACCATATATGACGTCAGCTGGCTGGAAAATCTGCTCTATGCCGGGTATTGGTTGCTCCAATGGGTAGTAGGGGCCGCGCCATGGTGGTGAGCAGCCCTTGAACTCTTTCCAAGTGTACTCGTATCCCTAACCAAAAGTAGTACCATGCTTCTTGAGTGTTATTGGCTTTGTTATTCCTTGAAGATGCTTACCAAGCCCTTTACCCAGCTCGTACCCTTGACAATTCAGTATTCTTTCGGTCTTACTGCCCCACCACTTGTCTTTGTCAATAGCGTTAACACGATCTATGTTATGATAGATTTCTCCACCCAACTTTCTACTTCCATCGATGACCGAAAAGGACTGGCGACAGTAGATATGGTTTCTACCATCGCCATGAATGATTACCTCCTGATTGTTCCATTCAAACTTCATAGCTTGGTGTAGGGTGGATGCCACGGCCCCAGCCGCATGGATCCAAGGTCGTCCTAACAGTAAGTTGTAGGATGCAGGAACATCTATCACTTGGAAATCTACCTCAAACCAAGTTGGTCCCATCTGCAAGCACAAAGTTATTTCTCCCATGGTGGATCTCTGCAAACCATCGAAGGCCTTTACGTTGATCTCTCCTTCCTTTATCTCATGTAGACCTTTGCCCAACTTCTTGAGCGTGACCAGCGGACAGATGTTGATGCTGGAACCCTCATCAATTAGGATCCTTGTGATGAAATGATCCTCACATTGTACAGTGATGTGTAGTGCTCTATTATGCCCTAGCCCCTCAGGCGGTAGCTCATCTTCATGGAAAGTGATCTTATGGCTCTCCAGCACCTATCCTACCATGTTGGCCATTTCCCCACTGGTGATATTGCCAGGCACGTATGCTTCACTCAGCACCCTTAGCAAAGCATCCTGTGTGTTTCAGAGTTCTGTAATAGGGAGAGGATGGATATCTGAACTGGTGTCTTGTTCAACTGGTCGAGGACTGAATATTCCTTAGCTTGTATCTTTCTCCATTGATCATCAGAACCTGTTTCAATGATGGGAGGACGACTGTTGGCCTGCTTGCTAGACTCAGCCAAATGCTCAGGGGTATAAACTCTGCCAGTTCTCGTCATACCCTGTGCAGCGATAGCTTCTTCAGACTTGACTTTACCTTTCCTCCTTGCTTCAGCGGTATAGTCCCATGGAATGGCGTCTGAATAAAAACGTGTCGTTGTTGACATTGCCACAGGAATAGGTGAGGTCATTCTTATTCCTGCCGGAGTATATGTTATAGATGGCCGGATTGCAACTTTGAGCGGTCGTACAAACTCGACTTCGATTGGAACTGGGGCTTTTTCCTTTGCCGGTGGTCTCGATTCATACTCAAGTGGAATGGACATGTTCACCTCAGCTTCCTCAGATGGCTGCATCTGGACCACGATCGGATTAAGAGTAATTGCACGCTTCTTCGGATCACCATCGGCGATTAGCCCAATTGATCCCTCAGGATCCCAGTTGTCTTCAACCTCAATCATGTGGACACCACCCTTATGGTCGGGCAGCGGATTATTGCGAACATTAGGAGCAGGGTCCTTGGCCACGATGATCTTGTTATCTATGAGGGTTTGTATCTTGTCTTTCAAGGAACGACATTCCTCGATGGTGTGTCCCTTCATGCTGGAGTGGTAAGCACATGTTTTGTTTTGGTTGACCCACTGAGATGCGTTCTGAGGGATGACAGCAGAGACGGGTGTGACATAACCTGCGGCTTTAGGCTTTTCATATAATTGGTCAATGGGTTCAGCTATGGCGGTATACTGTTTTGGTGGACGACGGTCGAAATTTGGGCGAGGTCTTGGGAAGTTTTGGCGAGCGGGAGATGATTGGTAGTGAGAAGGCTGGGAATTGTAGGCATTATAGACGGGAGCTGGCTGGGAATATCTGGGCGAGGTAGGCTGATATGTGGGTGATGGATCTTGGTAGGCGGGTGAGGCTGTCTGATATTGGGGTGAAGGTGCTTGGTAACTTGGAGCTGGTTGGTATGTGAAAGAAGGTGCAGGGTATACTTGATATTTGGGAGGGGACTTAGCTTGCTGTGCCACCATCAGGACTCCTACATCCCTTATTTTAGACACACCACCAGATTGCAAAGCTTTGTTGGTAGCTTGTAAGGCTTCAAAGTTAGTAACTATACCGTTATTGATGCCTTCCTCGATTCGTTCTCCAAATTTGATGATATCAGAAAATTTATGCCCTTCGACCATCATCAGCCGTTCATAGTACTGAGGATCCTGAGCACGCACGAAGAATTTCTTCATTTGTTCTTCTTCCAAGGCTAGCCTGACCTTAGCAGCCTCTAACCTCAAACGAGTAGCATACTCGCGAAAAGTCTCAGTTGGTTTCTTCTTCAAGTTCTGGATGTAGAACACATCCGGTGGATTCTCCGTATTGAATATGAATCTATCCATGAAATTTGTAGCCATATTCACTCAACTAGTCCATTTCTTTGGATCCTGATTGATGTACCAGGATGGTGCATCACCTTTCAAACTCCTCATGAAGAGCTTCATGCGGATCCTTTCATCTTTTCCCACGCCGACCAATTTATCGCAGTAAGTCCTCAGATGGAACCTTGGGTCACCATGACCATCGAACATCTCGAACTTCGGAGGTTTGTACCCCTCGGGCAGTTCGACATCGGGCTGTATGCAAAGGTCCTCATAATTCAATCCTTCAACCCCTTTAACTCCTTCGACGCCCTGAACTCGGTTGGTCAATTTCTTGAGTTCCTCAGCCAGATTCCTGATGAGCTTGTCCTTTTCGTCAGATTCATATGTATGTGGTGTGGAGTGAGCTACAGTTTCCACATAAATGGGGTTGTCATAAGCCTAGAAGTGGTCTCTTGTCTGATCATGGGGAGGTGGAGTATTGTAATTGCATGGTGCTGGTGGAACGTGATCTTTGGGGTGATTGGGTTATTTTGTGGCACTTTGGGGTAAAGTGGGGTTCAGAGTATTTGGGAAGTGAACGTCTGGAATGTTGAGGGATAATGATAAGTGGGCCAAATTATTGACTTGGTCAAGTTCCTTTTGGAATTTTAGCAGCTTCTTCTCTAGTGGAGACATACCCTCGTGCAGAACTTGAATACCCTGACCATCAATGATCTCAACTTGTTCGTCCCTGTTGTCTTTCCTAGTACTGGTTGCATCTGCCATTTTAGTTTTACCCTTGCTTTTTCCTTTGGGAGGACTGGGAGGAGGAGTAGGAAGAGGACCCTTTGATCTTGTGCAATAAGTTGTTGATTCCAGAGTGCACGAACTAACCTTTGGGGAAGGGGAATAACTAACAAAAAGGTAGTGACGTTAGTGGAGATATAGAGAATATTGCGATAAATTAAACACGTAAGGCGAAAATCTAAAGCGCGTCCTAAGTTGGGGAACCTCTTTATGCCCGAGGTAGGCCTAGCGACAAATTAATTTGGAGATCTTAAATACTAAATGCCTCACTTTATTGATGACGAAGAATAAACAAATCCCACTTGACTCTAGGAATACGAAAATATAAAATGTTACTAATGGCCAGTGGCCTTATTACATCAAAAAGTAAAGTAAAGACAAATCCTATCTATTTGGTCTCAAAAGGACCTTCCCCAAACTCGGCGTCTCTACTCGCTTTGATCAACATTCCCATCTCGCGGAGTCCCAGCAGCAAATAGGTCTTGGCTAGAATTCCTCCTTCAGCACCCTCGGCCTTTTGACAAGTTTTGATCCTCCTAAGGAATTTCTCTTCCAAGTCAACGATGCCTCGTTCCAAGTGCGTTAAACTTTGGGTGGAAGTGATGGCCATGTCCTTTCATTCCTCGATCAACGGTTTGTTAGCTATGTGGATTTTGTGATGATCTTCTTCACAGTCACGGAGCCTTTTGCGCAGCTGGTTGAACTTAGTTGTTGCCTCGGCCTTCTCGTCTATGACCCTATGTCCTTGAGTGAAACCTGGCTCAGGATTTCCTCCCCAATTATCTTCCAACCATCCCAGATAGTAAGGAGAGCAACTAGTATGATACCTGTCAGGTTCGATAGTATCCTTCTCCAAACGGATCCTGCAGTGCCACAATTGCTGAGCGTGACATTTGTGAGGGCTGTCATCATTTTGGAAGTCCGCCCTGAGATGACTCATTTTCACGACCCTTGGGATGACTTGCTTCCTCCCTGCCTGCCTCATGACTCGAATCGGGTTGTAAGGGTATGTCCCTCTAAGACCAATCAATATTAGGAACGGGGTATCTCTGGTCCGACTGATGAACTCTTCAGTCGGGAACCACTCGAACATCCATTGGATTTGATTCTCGGTCAAATATCCTGATAACTCAACCCACCCCTTGGCATTTTCTGGTTGTGCAAACATGTCGGGGATGTAGTTGATACGCTTTGGATGATGGAAAGCAATATGATAATCCCAAACTCTCCTATGTATGTCTTGACGATAGTCACCCCTTTGTAGATGCTCGGTGAGCCAGAGCTGGAGTAGCAGGTTGCAACCCTCAAAATGTTTCGCTCCGCGTTGACAGTTCTCCAAGGCTCGGTATATGTCGGCACTGATCATGGGTACAATGCTGAAATCCTGTACGTCGATCCTTTCCATCAAAGTTTTGGTAACCATGGCCAACCTGGTGTGGATTGTCCCCTTCTTCGTCGGGAAGACCATCAATCCCAAAAAGCAGAATATGAAGACAAACACACGGCGGTGAATGTGTCCTAGAGTGGTGAGGGCGAATTCTTCCTGGTATGTGCGGTAGGACTGACTACGGCCATACCTATTGTACAAGTAGTCAAAGGGGATGTACGAGTCTTGCAAACAGACTAAATCCGGATTCTTTTTTAGTCCCATCATCTTGAGAAAACCCCGGCCTGTTCGGTTTTCAGGCATCTTGAGACTCCGAAGGCAAACCAGCCAAACCCCCTATCTCTTCTAGCAGCGGTGTCATCTCATTGTTCCCAAACCGAAAAACCGACCGATCACAATCCCTGAGTGTGGTGGCAGCCTCTATCATCCTGTTATTTGGTTGAATGTCCAAAATAGAAGGCAAGTTGCCCAGTTGTTTTTTGACTGCTGTTTTGTCACTTGAATGCATATCTTCCCACCAGTTCAGAAGCTTTGGGTGGATGTTGGTGACCATGCCGAATTTGGAGACCTCGTGCCTCATTTCTGCAAGATAAACAGGTTAGTCCCTTAGCCCCACCGGACTCAACTATTTAACACCAATAATTAGCAATGAGCATTTAAGTTCTCCAAATAAATGCACAGAATGTGAAGGCGTCCTTTTGGGTTCCAAGGAAACCCACTGAACTTTGGACAAGGCTATCTTAATGGCTATTGTGTGGACAACACATTAGCCTGGCTAGGTTTGACCATGATGCATGCAACCCCTATAAGTCTTGGAGGGTGTTTTGGAGTACTAATCCTACAAGGCAGGAACTAGGCAGAACCCCTAGGTTTAAAGGTCAAAATGCTAAGCGACATACAAAAACAAGTAGGACTACACATATGGGGAACATATAAAGACAAAGAAAGGCTCACAGATCCCTCCACACATAGATAGGTGAATGGCACGTCTCTAACACGATTAAAGTCTCAAGACAGAAGTTCAAAAAATAGGAATTTTAGTAGAGAGCAGTAAGTTGAGTTCAAACCTGAGAGGGAGTTAATTAAGGCTGAAGGATTCAAAATAGTGGTCGCAGATATTTGAAGAAATTTAAAACAGCGTTCAAGACTCAGGAGTTCATGACAATTTAGAGAGCTTTTGAAAAATCAATAAATCGAGTAAGAGTTCATTTATTGAAATTCGAGAACCCAATAATTCCTAGGACTTCATTAAACCGTTTTAGAAAATTAGTTTAGCAAGGATGCAGTAAATTCAAAACTCAACTGTTAAAGGTGGATCAGGGGCTAGAAATCAGTACTGAACATAAGAAAATGTATACCTTTAGGATTGTCTCTAAAAGGAATACAGGAGTCTGAGTTGGAAAGAAGTGGGGTTTCAAGCATTTCTTTTTGGAAAACACAGTAATAAACAAGAAGTTCAGCTAAAAATAGAGAAACTTAGAGGAGAGTGATTGATTAAAAATCCAGTAGTCTAGGGACATTATCAAAAAGGTGCGACATTTAGGAAACTTTCAATAAAAAAGGATGAATAACTTTTAGAGAATCAATAGTCAGAAGCAAAGCAAGATTTTAAATAAACAGAGTATCTTGAGCAGGTGTGACTTACTTTAAAACCTAATAATTCAAAATAGAACAAGAACCAAGAGTTTAAAGGAGTTTTAGTAAGTAGAAGAGTGAATGCACAATTTCAAAAATCAGTAATTAGGAACAGAGCAGGAGTTTTTAGAAAGAAGTAGAATGAACTTCAGAAAACCAAAGTGAAAGCAGCAAGATTTTAAGGATTTCAAAAGAGGCTAATTAGACCTAAGACCAGCCAAATATTGAGCGACTTATTTTGGTTTTAGTGCGTATTAGGCCTAAGGTTTGCCTAGGTGTCGTATACATTTCCTACTTACGTTAAAAGGTGAACATGCATATTTAAGTCTGATTTTAAAAGGAGGTGATGTTATATTAGCACATTTTTAGCAAGATTATCAGATTAGATACAGGCTAACTAGGTGTTCAGCAAAATATAACTTGAAACAACCTGCTGAAGGTTAAGTCCTAAGAACATGACATCTAATGCACACAAGAATCCCTAAGGACATGATTTCTAAATGAAATGCCTATGAAATGTAGTAGCCATACATCATATCATTTGTTGTAGTTATTAATCAGGGCTTATAAGATGACAGGAACTTAATAGACATGCTGAAATAAAGAACCTACACAGGATTTCTATTGCATGATATGCATGTCCTAAGCAGGGTACTATCGCACACATAGGAAAATAAATCCTATAGTCATGATTTCTACCCGTTACTAGACTAAACATGCACACCCCCTCCCATATCCATTATACAACCCCAATAGTTTGTTTACAAATCATTACAGGCCATATCAAACGAATTACAGTAAGTGCAAACAAAAATAAGAAGTTGTTCTGTAGAGAGCCTTCAAACAAGCCCAACCTTCCAGCCTCACCCCTGTTGAGCCTCACAGCCTTACACAGCCTGGGTGTGGCAAAGCTCCCAAAGGTATTTGTAAGGGTCCTGGCCAATACCAGCACCCAGCAGTTATCAAAGTTGAGATTGGTGCAGTGTAGAATTACCTGCCTCAGTGTGTCAAAGTTCATAGGGAACTCAAGGTCCCTAAGCATTGCTCACACTAACGGGGTGGATCCTAGAGGGTCTAAGAGTAGTGGGAAGTGCTTAGAGTTTAAAGAGTATTGAGTTTGAAAGAATAGTTTGAAATAGCAGTTTTGAAAATAACTTCAGAGAATGGAAGAGTTTTGTAAAACAGTTTGCAAAAAGGAGAGGCAATGCAACCACTAATCCAACAGAAAGAGAACTCAAGAAAGAGCACACACAAACAAGGATAAGGGAGTTGGGGACAATTGCTTCTCACATTAGCAGTAGAATAGGATTATAGATTCACATATTTATTACATAATTGTCACAAAGCACCATAGATTAATAGAAACAGGATTGCATAACATTCAGGTATCCTGAGGGGTAGGTTAATAACACAGGAGGTTAAGTAGGGGATGAGAGCAGGTAACAGCAACTAACCCATAGGCAAATAAGTACGCTAGTTGCATGAATTTCACACAAAATCATAGAAGGAACATGAGACTTATTAGACTAAGAGAAAAGGAAAAATATTAAGGGCATGCTGATTACACAGGACTTAAGCAGTTATAGAGAATCACATGGGAAAAGCAAAATAAGAAAAGGACATCACATAGTCATGCTAATTACATGGTAGGCAATAGAACCATAAGATAAAGCATATAAGGAATAACAAGTATGTTAGCAAGAACTGAAACATATTGTGTTGGGGAAATGTAAACTTAGATTAGGGACATACCAGTCAAGGGATATAGCACAACAAAATGCAAGGGGATGGTGCAACAAACAGTGGTGTGCAGGACAATAGAACAACAACAAGGTAGTAGTGCACAAAAGCAAGAGAGAGCAACAAGGATTACTCAGTCTTGGCTTTTAGCCGACTGAGTAGTCAATAACCAATGTAAAGAGCAAGAATGGATGTGTATAGAAGCAATATAAAGTGTGTGTTTGATATCAATGTTCTCAATATCTCAGTGTCTTATTCTTAGTGTCTTAGTGTGTTATGCAAAGAGAGAAGACAAAGTATATATAGTGATACAAACGAGTAACTCATAAGGTAAAGGGTGCACAGTTATGGAAATACAACCAATTAGTATCAATTGAACACTGGACTCCTTTAATTAAGGAGTCAAGTTCAAAAAGGAAAAGCAATCAGTTCATAAGACTGATTTTGCTTAATTAGAGTCAAGGGAATCACATAATACATAAATAAAGCCAAGTACATAGTATATAATTAAGGAAACTTGAAATACCATTGCACTTATAAAGCCAATTAGGGTATTAGTTTGAAAATAGACTGAAAGAATCTCGGATTCAATTACAATCACAGAGAATCCGAGATGGTTAAGGAAAGCACCACATAAATATGCAAAGAACTCAAAATTGGTACAGAATTATAAAAGGAAAATACAAACTTGTGTATTCAAGGAAAGTATCACACATAGATATAGAAAGAATTCGAAAAGTGGTACAGAATTACAAAAGGAAAATACAAAATTGTGTATTTAAGGAAAGTATCACAGAGCCTAGGGATTCTTACACAACATGATCGACATAAATCGACAAGTAGACAGCCAGTAGAGTAGACGTCAAACATTTAAATGACAATCACTGATAGACACAAAGATATATTCATAGCAATCAACAAGAAGAGGTCGTTGTCACGACCCAGAATCCTAATCCGAGTCGTGATGGCGCCCAACGACGGGGTTAGGCAAGCCAACGCAAACTACACCAAGTGCTACCCTTCCCATCTAATTAAACAAGTCAGAGATTACCAAATATAACAACTAACATGATACTAGCCTTGAGCGAAAGTAAGTCATAGTAGATACAAAGCCGAGATATAACATACACATGGATATACATCCCAAAACCCCAAAAATATAAATACACTACGCGTGTGTGCCAGGAACTAGTGACATGAGTGTCATGGGCAACTACTGAATATACAATGACTACAACATATACAGAGTCTCCGTATGAATGAAATGGAAAGAGAAATACAACAAAAGAGCTCCAGGGTGCTGCTAGAAAGTCGTCGGGAAAGCAGCTCACCGTGAAGTATGACCACGCTATCAATATCCAGCACCGGCCTGATAGTCAGACGTGCCAGCCTCCGGACCTGTACAGTCAAGTACAGAAAAGAAAAGAAAGTGCAGCATGAGTACATATTAAATAAATATGTACCCAGTGAGTATCCCGCCTAAACTCGAAGAAGTAGTGACGAGAGGTCGACTCGATACTCACTAAGGTCCAGCAGTAATAACATATGATAGAATATGATGAAAGACAGTAGGCATGTCAGGGAAATAAGCAACAAGTACATATACTAGAAGCAGAAGAATCCAAACAGTTACTGAACTTGAACAATAAAGCACTTTCAAAAGTAAGACCACCGAATGAAACAATAATCACAAATTCTTAGATCCGCCATGGCGTACGGCCCGCTCCAATAAGGTACTTTCTACACTCGTCGTGGCGTACGGCCCGATCCCATATTCATTTCAATATTCTTTCAACACTTACGTGGCATACGGCCCGATCCCATATGTTTCATTTACCTTCAACACTGCCGTGGCGTACGGCCGGATCCCATATATTTCAATTACTTTCAACACTGCCGTGGCGTACGGCCCGATCCCATATATTTCATAAGTTCTTTTCAATAAAGCCTCAGAAGAATAACGCAATGCAAAACATAATTTTGTAGTACATATGGCATTAAAATAAATCATATGAAGCATTACAAAGAAAAACATATCACGCATTACAAGAAAAAACATATTTAAGGCATTACAGGAAAAACATACAAGGCATGATGTGGGCCTAACTACTCGGACATAACAGTAATAGCCGCTACGTACGTACTCTCGTAACTTGGCACGTACGTAGCCCCCAAACAAGTTACACATAGCATATACATCACCTACGGGGAAAGTTTCCTCTTACAAGGTTAGAAAGGAGACTCACCTCGTGTCGAATCTACCCCTCAGACCACAATTGCGCCCGAAACTCGGAATTCAATACCCGAGGAATTGCAACTAGTCAAAAGGTATACAATAACATCAATGCATGTTCAATGCGATAACTTGTCTTAGTTATTCAATAAAATCGCTATTCTTGAAGAATTCCCAATTTCCAACCCCGGCCTCTCATGGTCAAATTGCGAAAATTCTCGAAGGGATCACTCATCTATAGCCTAAGGATCATTAAGGTGTGATTTCTACTTGATTTCATGGCCTAAAATGGAAAATTACAAAATCCTCAAGAACCCTATAATTACTACCTAATTCTATTATTTTTGATAATTTAGTAGTGAATTTAACTAGGAATTAGTGTTTGAAACTAGTAAAACTATGGAATTTACTTACCTCAATAATAGTGGTGGAAGGTCCCTTGAAAAGCTCTCTAAAATCTTGAAGAGGAAGATGAAAATGGAGGATCAAGGCTAAGTCTCGTATTTTATAAAACTACCCAGGGATTCCTTCACTGCGATCGCGACAAGGGGCCTGCGATCGCGAAGGCCAACTGGCCAGACCTCTGCGATCGCGGCAGAGGTCCTGCGATTGCGAAGAACAAACTCACCCGGCCCAGATGCGACTCACTGCGATCGCAAGAAACGGGATGCGATCGCGAAGGTATGGAACCCAGACCTCTGCGATCGCCAAGGGGAAGCTGTGATCGCATAGAACAATCAACAGCCCAACAAAATCCTTCTCTGTGATCGCAACCCACCTTCTGCGATCGCAGAGAAGGAAACCAGATGGAAGAAATTTATGGTTTTCTAACTTAGCTCCGGGGGTCCAAAACACACCCGAGCCCCTCCGGACCCCGTCCAAAAGCACCAGCAAGTCTGTATTCGTGATACGGACTCGCTCGAACTCTGGGAACATGAGAAACAACAACAAACTCATAATTCAATCCCAATACCAAATTGAATCAAAACTTAAGAACTTGAAATTCTAGAATTTACTTCAACGCGCCGAATCGGCCTAAACTACTCGGAATGACTTCAAATATTGCAGTCAAGTTATAAATGACACAACAGAACTATTCCCGGTCTCAAAATTTCATTCGGACCTCGAGAACATGAACTCACCTTTGAAGCCAAATTTCAAATTCTTTAAAAACCTCAAAACTTCATTAACTCCAATTTTCCACATTTGATCCGAAACCAATCAAATCAAGTCCGTTTCTTACCAAATATCGTAGATAACTTATGTAACACATATTGAACCTGTTCTGGGCTCCGCAATCATAATACGGGCCCGGCAGCACAGGTTTCACATCAAGGTTCATTTTCATAAGCCTTTAATATTTTCATAAAACAATTTTCTTTAAAAATTTATTTCTCGGACTTGGGTCCTCGGAATTAAATTCCGGGCATACGCCCAAGTCCCATATTTTCCTACGGACCTTCCGGGATCGTCGGATCACGAATACGGGTCCGTTTACCAAATATGTTGACCAAAGTCAACTTTATTCAATTAATTACAAAATATTTAACTCTTAATCAAGTTTTTCACATAAATGCTTCCCGGCTACGCGCCCGGGCTGCGCACGCACATCGAGGTGAGATTAATGGAGGCTTTCGGGCCTCGGAACACAGTCCAAATTAGATGCACATAAGATGACCCCTTTTTGGGTCATCACAATCTCCGCCTCTAAAACAAACGTTTGTCCTCGAACGGATGTAGAATCGTACCTGAAGTGACGAATAGTTGTGGATACCTGCTCCGCATGTCCTCCTCGGACTCCCAAGTCGCCTCACCGACTGGTTGGCCCCTCCATCGGACCTTTATGGCAGAAATTCTCTTAGACCTCAATTAGCGGTCTTGCCTATCAATAATAGCGATTGGCTCCTCCTTGAAGCCCAACTTCTCATCTAACTGAATAGTGCTGAAATCAATCACATGAGAGAAATCAGCATGATATCTACGGAGCATGGATACATGAAATACAGGATGAACCCTCGATAAGGAGGGAGGTAAAGCGAGCTCATATGCAACCTCCCCGACTCGCCTCAACACCTCGAAAGGGCCTATAAACCTGGGGTTCAACTTTCCCCTCTTCCCGAATCTGATAACGTCCTTCATCGGCGAAATCTTCAACATAACCTTATCTCCCTCCATAAATGCTACATCACGTGCCCGCTGATCCGCATAACTCTTCTGTCTGGACTGAACTGTACTGAGCCTTTCCTGAATAATCTTCACCCTTTCCAAGGCATCTCTCACCAGATCTGTACCATATAGCTTGGTCTCGCCAGGCTCAAACCACCCAATCGGAGAACGACATCGCCGACCATATAAAGCCTCGAATGGAGCCATCTCGATGCTGGACTGATAACTGTTATTGTATGCAAACTCTGCTAAAGGCAAGAACTGGTCCCATTGACCGCCAAAATCAATCGCACAAGCCCTAAGCATATCTTCCAAAGTCTGAACGGTACGCTCCGACTGATCATCAGTCTGAGGGTGAAATGTTGAGTTGAGATCTATCTGAGTGCCCATCTCACTGTGCAATGCTCTCCAAAAGTGCGAGGTGAAGTGAGGACCTCGATCTGATATAATGGACACCGGCACACCGTGCAACCGGACTATCTCCCGAACATAAATCTGGGCCAGCCTGTCCGTAGAATAAGTAATAGCCACAGAAATGAAATGCGCCGATTTGGTCAACCTATCCACAATGACCCAAACCGCGTCAACCTTCCGCAAAGTCCGAGGCAACCCAACCACAAAGTCCATGGTGATGCGCTCCCATTTCCACTCAGGAATGGGCATCTGCTGAAACAGGCCTCCTGGCCTCTGGTGCTCGTACTTGACCTGCTGACAATTGAGACACCTAGCCACAAACTGCACTATATCTTTCTTCATCCGCCTCCACCAGTAGTGCTGCTTCAAATCACGGTACATCTTCGTCGCACCCGGATGAACAGAATACCGAGAACTGTGGGCCTCTTCCAAAATTCTCTTCCTCAAGCCATCAATATTAGGAACACATAAACGACCCTGGAATCTCAAGACACCATCCTCGCCCAAAGTAACCCTCTTGGCCCTGCCATGGACCACTGCATCCCGAAGCTCTGCAAGGCAGGGATCATCAAACTGTCGAGCCTTAATCTCCCCCAATAATGAAGACTGAGAAACTACATGAGCCAAAACTCGACGAGGCTCTGAAAGGTCCAATCTCACAAGGAGATTGGCCATGGACTGAATGTCCAAGGCAAAAGGTCTCTCCTCAGCTGCAATGTAGGCCAAGCTACCCATACTCGCTGCCCTCATGCTCAAAGCATCTGCTACTACATTCGCCTTGCCCGGGTGATATAAAATAGTGAGATCATAATCCTTTAACAACTCAAGCCATCTTCGCTGTCTCAAGTTAAGGTCCCTCTGATTAAGCAAGTACTGCAGGCTGCGGTGGTTAGTATAAAACTCACAAGATACACCATATAGATAATGCCGCCATACCTTCAAAGCATGAACAATCGCTGCCAACTCCAAATCGTGCACATAGTATTTCTTTTCATGAACCTTCAACTGCCGCGAAGCATAAGCAATAACCCTGACATCCTGCATCAGCACACACCCCAACCCGACGCGTGAAGCGGCGCAATACACGATATACATCCCTGAATCGGAAGGCAATGACAGAACTGGTGCTGAGGTCAAAGCTGACTTGAGCTTCTGAAAGCTCGCCTCACACTCGTCGGACCACCGAAAAGGAACATTCTTCTGAGTCATTCTGGTCAATGGGGCTGCAATAGAGGAGAACCCCTCCACGAATGGGCGATAATAGCCTGCTAGGCCCAAGAAACTCCTGATCTCTGTAGCTGAAGTAGGACGCGGCCAACTCTGAACCGCCTCAATCTTCTGAGGATCAACCTTGATACCTTCCCCGGATACCACATGCCCCAAAAATGCCACGGAATCTAACCAGAACTCACACTTGGAAAACTTAGCATACAACTTCTGTTCCCGCAAGGTCTGGAGCACAACTCTCAAGTGCTGCTCATGCCCACCCATGCTTTGCGAATAAATCAAGATGTCATCAATGAAGACGATGATGAAGGAATCAATATACGACATGAATACCCTATTCATCAAGTCCATGAAGGCTGCTGGGGCATTAGTTAAACCAAAGAACATCACCAAGAACTCATAATGGCCATATCTGGTACGAAATGCAGTCTTCGGAACATCTAAAGCCCGAATCATCAGCTGATGATAACTCGATCTCAAGTCCACCTTAGAAAACACACGAGCACCCTGTAACTAATCAAACAAATCATCGATGCGCGGTAGAGGATACTTATTCTTAATGGTAACCTTATTCAGCTGGCGGTAGTCAATGCACATCCGCATAGACCAATCCTTCTTCTTCACAAATAAGACTAGAGCACCCCACAGCGATACACTCGGCCTGATGAACCCCTTGGCCAACAACTCCTCAAGCTGCTCTTTTAACTCCTTCAGCTCCTTAGGAGCCATATGATAAGGGGGAATGGAAATAGGCTGAGTATCTGGGGCCAAATCAATACAGAATTCAATATCCCGATCTGGAGGCATGCCTGGAAGATCCGAAGGAAACACATCTAGGAACTCTCGAACAACAGGCACTGAATCAATGGTAGGAGACTCGGCGGTGGTGTCCCGCACATAATCAAGGTAGGCCAAACAACCCTTCTCGACCATATGTCGAGCCTTTATGATGGAAATGACCCGGCTGGAGGCACTGACTGAAGAACCTCTCCATTGTAGTCTAGGCGACTCAGGCATGGCTAAAGTGACTGTCTTGGCATGGCAATCTAGCACAACATGATAAGGATATAGCCAATCCATGCCTAGGATAACCTCAAAATCAATCATATCAAGCAATAACATATTTGCTCTGGTATCGAGACCGCAGAAAGTGACCACACAACACCGGTAGACCCGGTGTACCACCACAGAATCACCCACATGAGTAGACACATATATAGGAGAACACAAGGACTCACGAGGGATATCCAGAAAAAGAGCAAATAGTACAGATACATACGAATACGTGGATTCTGGATCAAATAGTACCGAAGCCTCCCTACCACATACTGAGATAATACCCGTGATCACGGTGTCTGAGGCCACTGCATCTCATCTGGCCGGAATGGCATAAAACCTGGCTGAGGCTCCTGAATACTGAACTCCCCCAGAGTGAACAGGAACTAACTAACCTCCTCCTGACTGGCCTCCTCCTCTAAGACGACCCCTGCCGACCTGTCCTCCACCTCGAGGCGGCCGGACTGCTGGTGCTGATTTCCTTGGCTGATAACTCTGTTGCACTGCCTTGCCTCGATACCTAGGACAAAACCTCCACGTATGACCCGACTCCCCACACTCGAAACAACCTCATGGTGCTACAGCCCGCTACCCGAAAGAGGAAGAACCCTGAATAGCTGGAGGGCGGTGTGAACCCTCTGGTAAAGCACTAAAATAGGAACTAGAGAACCTCTGATGACTGGAATAGCTGCTGGGTGCACCCTAGGAGGCTGGGGGACGATAGGAACGCTCTGTCATAGCGCCGAACTGAGGCCTTGCTAAAATACCCCGGGGAGGTAGTGGAGGTGCTGAATATGAAGGCCTACTGAACTGGACGCCTCCGAGTTGACCTCTACCCCTTGTTGGAGCACCCCTAAAGTCACCTGTGAACCTGGCCCTCTTGTCCTGCTGACCTGGCTGACCCCGCTCCCTGCTCCTCATACGGTAACCCTCAATCTGTCGAGCTATCTCGACTACAAGCTGGTATGGAGTACCCATCTCTACCTCTCTGGACATAGAGGCCCTAATACCTGGATGCAAGCCTGCCACAAACCGCCGCACACTCTCGGCATCAGTAGGCAATATCATAAGGGCATGGCGAGACAACTCGGAAAATCTAGCCTCATAATCAGTCACTGACATCTGCCCCTGCTCTAGTCGCTCAAACTGACCCCGTAGCTCCTCCCTCTCAGAAGGTGGAATGTATCTATCTAGAAATAATTGAGCAAACTGGTCCCAAGTGACAGGAGGAGAATCTGCTAACCTGCTGAGAATATATGACTGCCACCAACTGCGAACTCTGCCCTCTAACTGAAATGTGGTGAAATCCACTCCATAGGACTCAAAAATCCTCATGTTATGCAGTCTGTCCCTGCACCTATCAATAAAGTCCTGAGCATCCTCTCCCCACTCACCCCCGAAGACTGGAGGGCGAAGTTGGGTCCATCTATCCAACATCTTTTGCTGGTCACCCTCTGCAAATGGCCTGGGCTCTAGGGCTGCTACTACGGGCTGAACTCCTCCCACGGGCGGTGTGCCCGATGTATGACGTGCTGCTGCTGCCTGACCTATGGCATGAGCGGTAGGAGTCTNTGTCCATGAATCTCAGAATACGGCCCATGACCTCCTGGAAGCCTGGCCCCGTCATGAAATCCACTAGAGCAGGTGCTACTGGAGGCACCTCATCCTTCTCCTCTATAATAGGGTCCTCTGGTGATGCCACTAGCGTAGCTTTGGGACGTCCTCGTCCCCTGCCTCGAGCACGTGCTCTACCCCGACCTTGGGCAGCCGGGGCAGCGGCCTCTCCCGGACTAGGAACATTGGATGCACGCGTCCTCACTATCTCTGAGAGAATAGAAGAATAAGCTTGTGTACATCATAGATTGCACGACAAGATATGAATAAAGGGAAGTTTCCTAACACCCCATAGCCTCCTGAAGATAAGTACAGACGTCTCTGAACCGATCCGCAAGACTCTACTGGGCATGCCCAAGACTCGTGAGACTTACATGAACCTAGTGCTTTGATACCACGTTGTCACGACCCAGAATCCTAATCCGAGTCGTGATGGCGCCCAACGACGGGTTTAGGCAAGCCAACGCAAACTACACCAAGTGCTACCCTTCCCATCTAATTAAACAAGTCAGAGATTACCAGTTATAACAACTAACATGATACTAGCCTTGAGCGAAAGTAAGTCATAGTAGATACAAAGCCGAGATATAACATACACATGGATATACATCCCAAAACCCCAAAAATATAAATACACTACGCGTGTGTGCCAGGAACTAGTGTCATGAGTGTCATGGGCAACTACTGAATATACAATGACTACAACATATACAGAGTCTTCGTCTGAATGAAATGGAAAGAGAAATACAACAAAACAGCTCCAGGGTGCTGCTAGAAAGTCGCCGGGAAAGCAGCTCACCGTGAAGTATGACCACGCTATCAATATCCAGCACCGGCCTGATAGTAAGACGTGCCAGCCTCCGGACCTGTACAGTCAAGTACAGAAAAGAAAAGAAAGTGCAGCATGAGTACATATTAAATAAATATGTACCCAGTGAGTATCCCACCTAAACTCGAAGAAGTAGTGACGAGAGGTCGACTCGATACTCACTAAGGTCCAGCAGTAATAACATATGATAGAATATGATGAAAGATAGTAGGCATGTCAGGGAAATAGGCAACAAGTACATATACTAGAAGCAGAAGAATCCAAACAGTTACTGAACTTGAACAATAAAGCACTTTCAAAAGTAAGACCACCGAATGAAACAATAATCACAAAGTCTTAGATCCGCCATGGCGTACGGCCCGCTCCAATAAGGTACTTTCTACACTCACCGTGGCGTACGGCCCGATCCCATATTCATTTCAATATTCTTTCAACACTTCCGTGGCGTACGGTTCGATCCCATATATTTCATTTACTTTCAACACTGCCGTGGCGTACGTCCCGATCCCATATATTTCAATTACTTTCAACAATGCCGTGGCGTACGGCTCGATCCCATATTTCAATTACTTTCAACACTGCCGTGGCGTACGGCCCGATCCCATATATTTCATAAGTTCTTTTCAATAATGCCTCAGAAGAATAACGCAATGCAAAACATAATTTCGTAGTACATATGGCATTAAAATAAATCATATGAAGCATTACAAAGAAAAACATATCACGCATTACAAGAAATAACATATTTAAGGCATTACAGGAAAAACATACAAGGCATGATGTGGGCCTAACTACTCGGACATAACAGTAATAGCCGCTACGTACAGACTCTCGTCACTTGGTGCGTACGTAGCCCCCAAACAAGTTACACAGAGCATATACATCACCTATGGCCCTCTTACAAGGTTAGAAAGGAGACTCACCTCGTGTCGAATCTACCCCTCAGACCACAATTGCGCCCGAAACTCGGAATTCAATACACGAGGAATTGCAACTAGTCAAAAGGTATACAATAACATCAATGCATGTTCAATGCGATAACTTGTCTTAGTTATTCAATAAAATCGCTATTCTTGAAGAATTCCCAATTTCCAACCCCGGCCTCTCATGGTCAAATTGCGAAAATTCTCGAAGGGATCACTCATCTATAGACTAAGGATCATTAAGGTGTGATTTCTACTTAATTTCATGGCCTAAAATGGAAAATTACAAAATCCTCAAGAACCCTATAATTACTACCTAATTCTATGATTTTTGATAATTTAGTAGTGAATTTAACTAGGAATTAGTGTTTGAAACTAGTAAAACTATGGAATTTACTTACCTCAATAACAGTGGTGGAAGGTCCCTTGAAAAGCTCTCTAAAATCTTGAAGAGGAAGATGAAAATGGAGGATCAAGGCTAAGTCTCGTATTTTATAAAATTGCCAAGGGATTCCTTCACTGCGATCGCGACAAGGGGCCTACGATCGCGAAGACCAACTTGCCAGACCTCTGCGATCGCGGCAGAGGTCCTGCGATTGCGAAGAACAAACTCACCTGGCCCAGATGTGACCCACTGCAATCGCAAGAAACAGGATGCGATCGCAATGAACAAACTCATGCGGACCAGATGGGACTCACTGCGATCGCAAGAAACAGGATACGATTGCAAAGGTGTGGAACCCAGACCTCTGCGATCGCCAAGGGGAAGCTGTGATCGAATAGAACAATGAACAGCCCAGCAAAATCCTTCTCCACGATCGCAACCCACCTTCTGCGATCGCAGAGAAGGAAACCAGATGGCAAAAATTCCTGGTTTTCTAACTTAGCTCCCGGGGGTCCAAAACACACCTGAGCCCCTTGGGACCTCGTCCAAAAGCACTGGCAAGTCTGTATTCGTGATACGGACTCGCTCGAACTCTCGGAACATGAAAAACAACAACAACCTCAGAATTCAACCCCAAAACCAAATTGAATCAAAACTTAAGAACTTGAAATTCTAGAATTCACTTCAACGCGTTGAACCGGCCTAAACTACTCGGAATGACTTCAAATTTTGCAGTCAAGTTATAAATAACACAACGGAACTATTCTCGGTTTCGAAATTTCATTCGGACCTCGAGAAAATGAACTCACCTTTCAAGCCAAATTTCAAATTCTTTAAAAACCGCAAAACTTACATTAACTATAATTTTCCTCATTTGATCCGAAACCAATCAAATCAAGTCCGTTTCTTACCAAATTTCGTAGATAACTTATATAACACATATTGAACCTGTTCCAGGCTTCGCAATCATAATACGAGCCTGGCAGCACAGGTTTCACATCAAGGTTCATTTTCATAAAACAATTTTCTTTAAAAATTCATTTCTCGGACTTGGGTCCTCGAAATTCGATTCCGGGCATACGCCCAAGTCCTATATTTTCCTACGGACCTTTCGGGACCGTCGGATCACGGATCCGGGTCCGTTTACCAAAAATATTGACCAAAGTCAACTTTATTCAATTAATTACCAAAAATTTAACTCTTAATCAAGTTTTTCACTTAAAGGCTTCTAGGCTACGCGCCCGGGCTGCGCACGCACATCAAGGTGAGATTAATGGAGGCTTTCGGGTCTCGGAACACATTCCAAATTAGATGCACATAAGATGACCCCTTTTTGGGTCATCACAGTCATAATAATGAATCAAGCGAAAGTCATGAAGAGACACATGAGTACTCACAGTCAAACAACAAGGATTCACATAGAACACTAGGGTTTCTAGCAATAACAGTTCGAACAACAAAAATCATGAGATTTTTGCTTAAACATGGTATATATGACTAAAATCAAGAAGAAACCGTCTTTGAAAACAGGGTTAAGAAACCCTAGCTTTGAAATTGTTAAAAAAAGAGATTTTCCGGAGAAAACCATAGAGAAACCTCATAATATTGTAAGAATGTAAACAAATCTTAAGAAAATCGAAATACAGATGATTAGGGTTTCGTGGAACCCATAAAAGCGGGCAAACCTCAGAGATGGCATAGATTAGGCCGGAGGGACATGTAAACTTACTCAAACGGTCGGTGGTTGGCCGGAAAGTGGCAAGAGGCTCAAAGGAGGTGAGTGGACTGCTCCAGGCTCGTATGAAGAACTCAGGGCGTCACTGAGCATGTGAGAGGTGGGTGGATGACCAGGAGATGATAGGGAACTAAGTTTCCGGTGAAAATCCACCGGAGAAGGCGACCAGAGGTCATCGGAGAAGACGAAGTCAAGGGGACTTTTAGAGAACTGTAGAGATATTGAGAGAGACGAGAGATGAGAGAGCAATCGTCTCGAAGGAAATGAGATGGGGGGAAGGGGTTAGGTTAGAGTTTAATTAAGGTAGGTTAAGTTTTGACCGTTGATCTTGTGTGATCAACGGTTCAGATCAAACGTGGGGTTGGGCCGAGTAGGATTTTTAGTTGGGCTGGGTATTTTTGGGTTTGGGTTGTAATTGGGTTAATTAATTGGGTAGGTTAGGATTAAAATTAGGCTAGAAATTAAATAGGATGTGGCTAGTTATTAAATACCTATGAAAAATAGATAATTAATTAAATAAATTAGCTAATAATTGTATGAAATGAAATTAAGTTAAAAATAAGTATAATTACAGTAATTAGACAATATAAAAATATAAAAGACATGAATTCTGATTTTAAGGGTATAAAATGACTAATTAGGCTATAACTGCAAAACAATTGTAATTGCCATTAATTAGTACTCAATTGGTCAATTTATGAAATAATTGAAATTTAATAAGTAAAAAGTGATTATAAATGACATAGTAAATTGGAAAACATTTGAGATTTATTTATAGCGTAATTTATGAATTATGAAAAGATACGAAATATCGAATAAATAGGGAATAATTCAAATAAAAATATGTAAAAATTGGAAAAAATACTCATTATTGCTAAGAGTGATTTTGAAACATGTAGGCAATATTTAAAATAATTTGGGAAAAATTGGGTATCAACAGCCACCCCAATATCTGTTTACAAATAATTATTACAGACCGATGGCTGAATGAATTATATAAATGAAGAGTATATTAACTATAAGGAGCCTGAAGCATGCCCAAATATAACCTGAGAATACTAGGCCTTCAGTAGTCTCAAATTCCAAGGATTGCATAGCCAATTTCATGTCCAGGTTTGTCAGAGTTCCCTAAGGACCTAAAGGATCCTGGGAAGTGCTCACACCAAGACTTTCATAACATGGATTGAATAAGTGCAGTGTGGAATGTCCAGCCCCGGTGTGCCAGAGTTCATAGAGATCTCGAAAGGATCCCAAGGCAGTACACACACTGGAGGGGGAGAACCTAGGGACTTAGGAGTAAAGTGAGAGTGCTTGACTAAGCAAAGAAGTAATCTGAAAATAAGAACTGATTTAATGGAAAACAGTTGGAGACCAATGTGAAAATACTTTTGAAAATCAATAGAACAGCCTAGTTGGTTATAGAACAAACAAGTCCAGCATCACTTAACAACAAATTTTTCACACAGGGGTAGTGGGAATTGGGGACATATAGAAAATACTAATGGGTAGTGAAGCACATAAGCTTTTTCAAAAGTTTTATAGAATTAAGGAGTTAGTCATACAACTGGTAGTAGAGACATAGAGCATGGATCACGGAACAGCCATATGGAAACATATTTATATTGGACAAATTAAGCATAGAACCAGAGTTATTTTGAGATATTAGACAACTTAGTAACACATATTAAACCAGAACCTATGTAAACAGATTAGACAAACAATCAAACATGCTGTCATACATAGAATCAATCAAGTTGAGTCATGCTAGATAAAGCTATAGGCAAATCCTTAGACAAACTAATCACAAATTAAACAGGACATAATTCATACATGCTAGTGATCAAACAATGTAGTCCAGGCATGCTAGGTGAAACAATGATTTAGGCATGCTAGTTACACATTAAACAACAAGATTGTAAACGCAAACAAGACTAGAAATCAATGAACTAAAGCAGCAACATAGCAGATAGAGTTTGGACTTGAAAATGAATTTGGACATACCAGTTAAGGAGAGAAAACAAAGGATATAGAGCAGATGTGGTGCAATAACTAGCCTTGTCTTACAACCGGCTAATTCAGTGACAATTGCAAGTAACAAAGAAGAGCAGAGAGCTTTTAAGTGTAAGAGAGAGTTTTCGAACTAGTGTTCGTGTCCAGAAGTGAGAATAGAGGAGAGTATATATAGTAGTTGAGAGCTAGACAAAGTAAGGTAAAAAATCAATTGTTCAGTAATTAGGAAAAATTACAGAATCAATCACGCATAAAATCAGTAAGGTCTTCCTCTAATTAAGGGGTAACAAGTTAACGGTAAAGAGCAGAGCAGATAATTAAGGAAAGGAATCAAATAAACTTAGGTGGTGACTCAGAACCTTTCCCTGTGGTGATGGCGTTGCACCAGAGATCGTCTCTTAGCCCATTTTTGTTTGCCTTGAGAATGGATGTATTGTAGCGTCACATCCAAGGGGAGGTGCCTTGGTTCATGGTATTTGCCGATGATATAGTGTTGATTGACGAGACGCGTAGCAGAGTTAACGAGAGGTTGGAGGTTTAGAGACAGACCTTGGAGTCTAAGGGTTTCAAACTGAGTAGAACCAAGACAGAATACTTGGAGTGCAAATTCAGTGAGACCCATGATGCATATGTAGAGGTTAAGCTTGATGATCAAGTTATCCCCAAGAGAGCGAGTTTTAAGTATCTTGGGTCTATTATCCAGGGTAACGGGGAGATTGACGAAGATGTCACACACCGCATCGGAGCAGGGTGGATGAAGTGGAGGCTCGCTTTCGGTGTTCTATGTGATAAGAAGGTGTCGTTAGGACTTAAGGATAAGTTTTATTGAGTGGTAGTTCGACCCGCTATGTTGTATGGGGCTGAGTGTTGGCCAGTCAAGAACTCCCACGTTCAGAAGATGAGAGTAGCAGAGATGAGGATGTTTAGATGGATGTGTGGGTGTACCAGGCGAGATAGAATTAAGAATGAAGCTATCCAGGACAGAGTGAGAGTAGCCTCCGTGGAGGACAAGATGCGGGAGTCGCGACTGAGATGGTTCAGACATGTTAGGAGGAGAAACATTGATGCCCCTGTCAGGAGGTGTGAGAGGTTGTCCATGGAGAGTTGGAGAAGGGGTCGAGGTAGGCCTAAGAAGTACTGGGGAGAAATGATTAGGCAGGACATGGCGCTGCTTCAGCTCACTAAGGACATGACACTTGATAGGAGGGTGTGGAGGTCGAGGCTTAAGGTATATGGTTAGTAGGTAGTGTATAGTGCTGAATGATAGGCTTAGTAGCATGCATTTCCATTCATATTCTTTGATTTTTATTATGGTACGTGATTTTGTTCGACTCAGGTATTGTATTCAGTGCTGCTATTATTGGATACTATTTTTTTTTCTTCTTCTTCTTACCCCTTTATGAGCCGAGGGTCCATTGGAAACAGCCTCTCTACCTGTATTAGGTAGGGGTAAGGTCTGCGTACAGACTACCCTCCCCAGACCCCACATGTTAGGATCAAACTGGGTTTTTTGTTGTTGTAATAAAATAAACTTAGGTACGTAGTAAATAATTAGGGGTAAATAAACAAGAGCTTTAGTTAACGAAACAAGTAGTAAGAATTCGCAAATATCACAATTAATCAGAAATAAGGCAAGAAATAATTAAAAGTTATGAAAATAGGGAAATAACTGGAAATCAGCATATAGGTATTACCATAGCAAATCAGTGAATCAAGGACTCAAAATAATACTCATTTTAAGGAAAATAACATGGGTTTCCATGAATAAGCAGATAAGCCAAGTATAAAAAAAAGGATCGAATCCGAAATCATAATAGAGACATACTAGGGTAAAATCACCAGGTATTCAAATTAGACGAAGGAGAAGCCATGCGAATCAACGTAAAGAACCCAATCATGTAGCAAATAACTCGAACAAGCTCAGAATCAAAACAAAGTGTCAAAAATTGGGGTTTTAGCATAAACTAGTTAGGGTTAAGAAAAACTTAACAAAATCAGTCGAAAACACATAAGAACAGGAGATTAAACACTTAAAATCAGAAAACGTTTTTGAAGAAAGATTTTCAAGAAACCCTAGTTTAGGAAAATGTATTTGAAAATCAGAAGCTTTTCATAAGAAATACATGAAATAGGTTTAACTCATCTTATATCTTTACAGATCTGAGAAGGCCAAAGGAAGAAATTAGGGTTTTGCAAAAAATTACATAGAGACGAAGACATAGGTTTAGAAATCCATAGGTTTAGGAAAAAATAAGAAGATCTTACTAGGGATCATACCAAGATGGGATGAAAGAGGAAAGGAAAAGACAAAGTCGTAGGTGGACTGACCCTTGTCCCTTGAGGACCTTAGAGATATCAAAACCCGGCGTAAGAGAGCCGTTAGAGTTCTGAGGGTGGTGAGAAACCACCATGGTCGACGGCAGATGAGTGAGGACGAGGGGGAATTAGGGTTGGGATTAGAGAGAATTCGAGAGAGAAGGGAGATGAGTGACGGCGGAGTGAGGAGAGAAATGATGGGTTTGGGAGGGGGTAGATTAGGTTAATTAAGGAAATGGGGGATCTGGACCGTTGATCAGAATGATAAACGGTCAAGATTCATCAACATTGGGTCGGGTTAGGTAGGGGTTTGGGCCTGGGTTATATTGGGCTGGTTTATAAAGATTTGGACTGAATTAATTTAGGCTAGAATTAAAATAAAAATTGCTATTTATGAAATACACCAACTAAATTAATTAAAATAATTTGTAAAATAATTACTAATTATAAAAAAATAATTTCATGCATAGAAATGTTTAAAAAATGGTTATTTAGTATTTAAAAAATACAAAAGACTATTTTCTGGTAAAAATAACACAAAAATTATATGCATGGGCTATAATTGCAAAGTTATTGCAATTGTAGCCAAAATGTGCCAGTTTGGCTATTTATAGAATAATTTGGACTTAATAAGACCATAAATAGTAATGTTAAATCAATAAATGTTTTGAAATCATTTGTGGTGCAATTTTCTTATTATTTATTTGAAATAAAATACAGAGAAAATTATAAAAAATGTACACAATTGTGGAAACATACCAATTGATGCTAATGCATGATTTTGAAGACATATATGCATTTATAAAATTATTTTTGGAAAAAATTGGGAATCAACAACTGTTGTACTTGGAGTTTTTGTTGACTTTGTAGCTGAGCAATAGCCACTTGTTGTGCCTGTAACATCTCAAAAATGACTTGAAGGCTAACTTCTCTTTCCTCCCGAGCCGGAGTCCTTTGAGCTTCATGTTGGTTTTCCCCACCCAAACTTCCGTTTGTATGAGAGATTACGTCGACATGCTGAGCGTTGCGTGAACCCACATCGACCGAGATTGGTGCTGGTGCCACCCCAGGGTTTTGCAGTGGTACACCGACGCCTGAAGGAACTGCACCGTTCTCTCCATGAAGCTCTATGTTGTTGTTTTAGTGTACATTCACTTAGTTAGTCATTTTTGACCTGAAATCAAAAGATTCTTGGACAAGAAAAAGTGTGAAAGATAACTTGTGTTTTCAGAAAACCAACACTAAAACAATCACTATTATTTTTAGCCACACGGTGGGCCCCAAACTGTTTACCTTGAAAATGGTAAAAATAATTAAATTTGATTTAGTGGTTCTAAAAATATGTGATTTATTTTAATACTAGTTGTAAGATAGTGGATGCTAAGTGTGGATAAGAGAAATAAGAGACAAGTAAAGGAAAATAGTGATATGCAAATCGAGGTGTTATTAGGTTGGGCCTCGAGCTTACTCGAACAGGGCCTCGAGGTTAAGTTATAACGTTAAGTGAGGGGAGATCGATGAAGGAATAATAATATAGGAGGCCTCGAGGATGACATTTAATGGTAAATAATGAGCAATGAATGAAGAACATTTAATGAACACAATAAATGGAAAGCAATAAATCTGTAGAACAATTGTTGAGCACATTTAGGAAAGAAAGCAGAGAATGTTCTTGTTGTATTGAATATTCATGTATGTTACAAAATGACAAAGTCCCCCTTTATATAGGAGGGGGGAATCCCAACATAGTACATATATAATTATTACAAAGAAATGTTGTTGGTACAACTGTATAATGGTCCGGTATGGACTCGTACTATTTCTTTAGACCATGTCTGCTTTAACCACGTGCTCTTGGGAGTTTCCCGCCTTTCCGTGCCGGTCTTCGATTTTTATCATGTCTCGAGGTATGTCAATCCTTTGATATACTTCCTCGATGAATGCACCTCGAGGTCGATCTTCGAATTCTGCTCCGATACAATCGAGACTGGGCTTGGAACGCCATAGAAACCTCAATAGTGGCCTTCCCCGATTTTGATCGTATACAGATCTTTCCAGATCTGAAACAATTTTATGTTTGTTTTTGTATTTCTCCTTTAAAATTCCAATACTTCTATTTCTATATTTTCTAGTGTTTTTCTATTATTATTCCTAACCGATCTTGTTTACCCTATAATTAGGGTTTTGATTTATAACATATTATTGCCAAAAATGTTTTAACCATTAATGGTTTTCCTTTTTTACTTATTCTACTTACTTTAATTAGTTCCATCTACATACCTTTGTGTTTCTGCCTATTTTCTTAGGGTTCCGATCATTTAATTGTGCATTTTACTGTTTCTACATGTTTTCCTTTAACTCTGGCGTTAATTGCTAAGTGAATTTTACTTACCCAAAATTAGGGTTTGAAATTATGTCTTCCCTTTTTGAACAATACTGGTGTTTACTTACTCGGTTTACCTATTCTTACCTTATTTGGACCAGTGTTTTATTTATAATTTGTACTACTTCCCTTAACTTAACCTTACTGGCCTGATTTTATGTTTTGATTATTAAAGTAGACTTCTAATTGATTCTGGAATTATTCCTTACCTTATTTACTATAGTACTTGACTACTGATTGATTCCATTAACTGATGCTAGTCTGATTTTATGCCGACTCTAATTGATTGTTACTTTATCCTCATACCTTATTTGTGTAGGACTTGTTCATTACCTTATTTGTTTACTTCATTGAGTGCTATTTAAACCCCCTTCCTCACTCCCTTTAGAACAGCTCTCGAACTCTCCTATTCTCACAAAAACATTAAGCTCTCTTTGTTCTCTTTTTTTGGTTTTCTATGCTAAGTGGCTATTATTTGGCCGGCTGAAATCCATTCAACTGTTATTGCATTCTTACTTGCTTTCTTCTCAACTGGTATGCCCTAACTCTTGCTATTTTATTCTCCATGCTTTATTCGACTAGTTTGTTTTAATTCCTAGCATGATTCTGCTCTTTGCATGACAGTTTGATGATACTGTTAACTTAACCTTAAGTTATTTCGATAATGTGAACCCTGTCCTAAGTTAGTTTTAATGATTAAGTTTGTTTCTTGTTCTGAACTTTGCCGGATACTGTAAGTATGTAATCAAAATATGTTTGAGGTCTAACTCATAGGTCCTGTCTGTTTCTGTCTATGTGTTTAAGCCATGATTGTTTTAAATACTAGCATGAGTATCTAGCTTAATTAGAAATCATCTTGTTTGACTATGTGCTGAACATGAACTTTGTTTTCTTCTTGGTGCAGTGAGCATGCAACTCTGTGTTCTTAACTTTCTTCTGAAATTGAACTATTTTAAAAATCGGGCCCCTTACCCTTTGTGCACTGGTTTTCAAACTCCTACCTCTTAGTCATTTAGGTTCTCACCCCCCCCCCCCCCCC